>JAEQML010081571.1:0-11156 GCA_016904865.1 Pissodes strobi
TTCCTCTATAATCTAAGTTAAAAATTTTGTAAAATTAGTTATTCAACGCTTTCTCTCTCTCTTACATTACCTTATTTTTAAATTTAAAACTACCGCCAATTTTTAGAGAGATCAGTGGGTCTCCATAATGACAGTAAAGATGCCGAGAAATACCTTTTTGCAGGCTTAGTACTAGAGATCACTGGGTCTCCATAATGGCAGTCAAGATGCCGAAATATACCTTTTTGTAGGCTTAGTAAGAATGTGATTGTAAACATGTTCGTTTACTTACTTGAGATTTAGAGACTAGGCTCTATTGAGTGCGGCGTGGTTCGAGACAGGGCTCGATTGTACAACTCCCATGGATGAGACCAATTGGGACGCCATTACTCGGCGTGAGAATAATGGCATTAAGTTTGCCAATAAATACCTTATTGTGGGCTTGATGTGACAGTGACTGTGGCAGGATATCACTATATCACTTGAGTAACGAACTAGAGATGATGAGGTCTCAAAACGTGAAAACTTGCCGGCATGGCGGCTCGCGCCAGCGGGCTAGAAACAGGGGGTGGGCCTTTTGCGACTTAAATGGTCGAGGTTCAAGACACTACTTTTTACTCAATACTGAATTCTAGAACGTGGGAACTAGAAACTAGAGCAACTTGAAGAAGTTGTTAACGCCCCTTCCGGCGTGGTGACATACATCCTCCGGAAATAGAAATGGCGAATGATGTAAATACTGAGAAGTTATGTTAACCTTTACGTCAGCGATTGTCTAAATTAACCTTATGAACTTTAACACAAATCCGGTCGAAATACGTTAACTACTTTTTATTAAAATCTCGATTCTTAAAGATCATGAATATAGGAGCTAACTTGATTGCCTCCGTTAAGAGACAGTGATTGGTCGACTCGGTCGCCGGGTTATAGCGGGAAACGCTATGATTGGTCAGATGAGTTTAGGATGCGCGGCGGGCTCCAAATTAGTAAAAGTGGTTACAACAGATGGCTCTAGTAATACAGTCCGGATACAGTGGCTTTATACAGGACAGTGACGACAATGTTTCGTCAACGCGCTGATTGGCTGCGCCATTTTGGAGCAAATTTAGTTTGTTTTCATATGTGACTGTGGATAAGTTCTTGTTATTTACAACGATTTTATGCGTTTTTCTAGTGACTTTTTTGCTGACTATTAAACCTGTGTGTGTAGTTTCGGTATATCCAATTAGACATTAAAGTTATATTACATTTTAAAGTGTAGTTTTGCTGCTTTCGTAGGTACCAAGGTAGGTAAACAAGTGGTATTTTAAAGTAGATTAACTATAAGATTTAGTCAGACGTAGGCTTTTACATGCCCTGCAGGCCTTCTACAGGCCCACCAATACATTATTATCCTATATGTAGTGATTCAAAAAAATCGTGGGCATGTAAAGTTGAAGGGTGATTGTTTCACGAGTCTTTTTTGTCACACCAAAGACTGTTGTTATATTCTACTCTTTGTATTTATAAGAATGTAGTAGATTGCAGCTGCATGCTTTTTTTGATATAAAATGTTATATTAGGCTTTTCTTTACCAGTTGAATATTGTATTGTTCTACCTTGAAACACTTAGTTACAGTATAAGTAAACAAGTTGTCAGTGTCGATAACTTTGTGATCACGATCACAGTCCAAATGTACTTTAGTCCCTTAGGATTAAATTAACCATTTTAGTCCTGGAAGTACAAAAAATACTTTAACATTTATAACATTCCATGTTTAACATCATATACCTAGCTACTGTTATGTAGTTAGTAGGGCCTGGTTGTAAAATAGAGGCTTAAACTCAGCTTATTTGAACTACGACTGGTGGTTGAACTCCTTAATACGTTGCTGTCAAATTAGATCATTTATCTGCAATGCATTTTAAATGGGATTCTTCAACCACCAGTCTTGGTTTAGCTGACTCGAGCTTAGCCAGCATCGTACAACACAGTCTAAGTAACATGTTCGTCAAATGTCATGCCTCAAGTTGCATAATTAAGTGATGTGTACATTACAATGTACTAACGGATTATCTTTTCTTGCAGGTTCATTTTGCACCAGGCATGTGGGAGGAAAAAAGATGAGATAAGAAGTTAAAGCCAAATGCTATCCCAACCATATTTTCCATTTCCAAAACCAACGTGGAAAGAAAGGCTTCTACAAAGCGTGAATTTGCCTTGAAATCTCATCAGATTCCATATCGAGGCTTTTTTCCGAGCAAACTGAGGAGTCAAGAAAATGGAAAATTGATAGTACAGTTATCACAGAACCTTGTCATAATATGAGTCAAAAAATAATTAGTAGATATGTAGTATTTAAAAAAATTAGTTAACAAGAAAAAAAGTAAAGTAGTGCAAGAATATGCTAGTAAATTGTTGAAAAAAACTATTTGAATTCGAGAAACTAGTTTTTTCCATGTTTAAGGTTCTTTATTTAGCTTTTGTTAATAACCAGAGGTGTATTCCTGTTTTGTATTGTTTTAAATATATTAGGTAATATATGCATATTTTATTTAAGATTTTTTTTATTGTTGCCATTTAGCTTAAAGCTTTATCGACAAGAAAGAAGAGATCGAAGTAAGTTAATCAAACAACGTTGAGTAAAATTAATATGTTTATTTTAGATCAAATACAGGTTTGTCAAATAGTGTACCTACTTTAATTCCTAACACTACATGAAATGAACTTCTGTTCTTAGTCAACATAATCATAATGAACTTTTCATTATTCAGAATCCATTTTTTGATAGCATCCTTATTAAATCTGATTTTTTCCCTCTGGTCAAAGCTGAAAATTGAAATAAGCTTTTATATTCTTTGTGTTGATTATAAATAAATAAGATGTTTTTAACATGAACAAGTGTTAGACATGATTTTATGGCAGCAGCTTTATTTTTAAACTGATCAATTCTGTTGAAAGTTTAGAATTCCATGTGATGGAAGACGGAAGCATTGTTTAGGCAATGACGGAAGTATACATCATGTCATCTTGTTTAAATATTATGCTTTGCTTGTCCATATACCTATTTGCTCTAAAGAAAAGTGCCCTTTCTTGCATCAACTGCTGTATAAACTGGATACCTGCTTCGCTGCTTCATATTATGTATTGTTCCTTTCAAAACATTTTTTTGGGAAGGTTCCTAATTCAAATATGGACCTAAAAATTACATTTACTATTTATAACATCACCTTTCTGAAAGATACCAGAAATCATGGAGAAAGTACTAAAATTTCATGCCGTGAACACAGACGACCATTCTGATTATCACATTAAAACGTTGTTATTAATAAAAAACAAATATTTATATATATTTACGTACCAATCTGTCACAATCTTGAGTCATCATAACCCCACTTACGTTGTCCATTCAGCTGATAAGTGTCTAGTTTCGGTTGAGTTTCTGTCCCTTTCTGTACTACGCTCAAAAAGAGTCGGAAACATGTTCCTTGCCGCTTATACATGCGGGATTTTCAAATGCTAGTATAATACTTTCAATTATTTTGCTTGTTAATTTCGTGAAAATTATTAAAGTTTTGTTAGGTAAGGGTCCGGTTAACATATTCCTACCATTATAATACTTCAGTTGCTTTATTTTGTTAGCTTCTTGCTAAAAAAATGCAAAAAACGCGAAACTTCCATATAAGCTTTAAGAAAATTTGCTCCAAAATGGCGGCCCTGGTCTATTGTCGTCACTGTCCTGTATAAAGCCACTGTAAGTCCGGATAAAGCGCGAAGCGCTATGATTGGTCGGAGGCCTTTTGAGGACGCTTAACTTTTAGCTTTCTAGACTGTCTAGCGCAGTGGATAAACGTGGTAAACAAGAGATGGCGTTAGTAGTATCGCCGAGGTTTTAATTTATTTGGAATGCGAGGACAGTGGCGTGGAATGTTAAACTGTACAAAAGTTAAATCGTTAGATTTGAAGACGTGTTCAAAAATGGTTTTTGAACAAACAGAGACATGTTTGTCATTCCATCAAAACATGCTTCCCACGTCTGTCTTTAATTTGTTAACTGTTTCACTTATGTGAACTTTCCTTATAATGTAAATTGTCTTTTAAATTTTGATGTGACCGTTGTCGTTTTGATGTAGTTTGTGCCTCTTGTGGATATGTTCTTTTGTTCCAACTGACAGGTGAGTGAAAAACTTCCACCATTTTCTTTTCCTTTTGCTTAAAATCACGTAAAAAATAAACTCAACTTTCTCTATTTTACAGTTTTAATTATCTTTTTTATCTTAATAAATTCAGAACTCAAAAAAGGCAAACTTAAAATTCAGATTTCATTTTTATTTCGCCATAGGTCATTGCCATTTGCATCTTTCCTTTGTTCAACTCAAAAAATTTTACAGCTTATGCTGGTTTCCACTAATGGGTGGTTATTTTGCTCACTTTGCAGGTAACACTGATGATAGCTAAGGCCGAAAGCGCTCTGTTACGCTGATTAGACGTCCTTTTGGATTAAATTTATGCATGGAATACAAAAGTTTTTCATTTAGTACATTTATTATTATCGCATGCGTGTTTAAATAAACTTTTTAATACGTGTTTTAAAATAGCTTTTTTCGGTATAAGATGCGAAATAATAGTGTTTAAATCAGGCGAGCTGAATACTGTCACACGACTGTGTCATTTTTTTCATTTTCATAAGTGGTCGTAGGAAAATCTATTTATTTTATTGTCAAGAGACTTAGAGCTATTGTTTTCTAACACTTAATACAGAAAATATCTGAAATCAATAACGTCTGTATACATAACATTTCAACGTTATTTATTCAATTCATTAAAATATGTAATAGTGCGATCACAGGTTAAGAACGTCAGCTATGCAAATATAATGTTTATGGGACATTCAGTTTAACAGCTGCAGCAACATACTCTAACCCATTCCACGTTCACCATTAGTAGTTCATTTTGCATTCCAGCTTCTGAAAATTATGCTAATATGAGCATGTTCATTTTCAGAATTGCAGGCGAATATAGTCGTGTAGTGCGACATCCATATGCCCGATATTAATGCATTATGTGGCACACAGGACGGTGCACTATATTGGTCTAATGCCGGAAGCTGTTCTTGTTTAAAATAAAAGCAATATGCCTTACTTACAAGATCGAAACGAATAATTTGTTTCCTGTTTCCATCTTTAAATAAATAATATTCAAAATATTATGGACAGATTAAATAATACCTATATTATGCAATCAGAATTTAGGGATATAGGACAAGAATATGAATGCTAGTCTGGTAATAGCTAGAAAATATTAGTTTCATAAACTGTTTTTTTTTCTACTAGAGTCATAATAATCCAAAATTTTCTACGTCAATAGTAACTATGAACGGTCAAAACTGAAAAGTTTAAATGCTCTCATGACCAGAGCAACTTTTTTGTTTAAGGAAGTGACACACATACTAAAGGGAGATCCCATAATACTCGAGGAGGTGTGTGCGAAGATGTTGACACAGAGAAAAAAGTATGGATAAAATGTTTGTTAGTTCATTGGCGCGGTTCTTTAACACGAAGGGCAGGTATTCCGGTCCTGATGCATTTTGCTTATTTACTCCTTTGAGGATTTTACGAATATCACGGTGACGAAACTAAACTTCTGCTATGGTAGTGTTGATGTTCGATATGATGGGGAGAGCCTTGCCTTGGGGGACGTTTAAGATAGAGTGCAATGATAACATTTTGGCGAGCATATATTTGCCTTTTCCTTGGCTCTAGTATCCGTGATGCCGCGTTCGTCTGCCAAAGGTGGGAGAGGCATTTTTGTAAAATTATTACTTACTGCCTTTGCTACCGACCAGAACTTCCTGAAGCCATTGGGACATTGCAAGAGTTTATTCCTTTAATTAGTTTGTCCTTATTTTTGTCAATCACACATTTGCATTCGTTTCTTGCTTCGGCAAAATAATTGCGATATTCAGCGATCTGATTTTGCTTCCAATATTTATTTTAAGGGCTTGCTGTTTCCCACTTACACTTCTTTCGCATCTTCTGTCGAACCAGAGTTTTCCTTTTGGCTGTAACTTGATGGAATTTAGGATGTATGCTTTTAATCCTGAGGCTACTGCATTGGTAATCTCTTCGCAGCAGACTGACGGGTCGTTAGCGCTAATGCAGACGTCGAGCGAAATTAAACCTAGATAGAACTCTCTTAGATCGTCCCAGTTTGCACAATTGTAATGTCAGATTTTACCAGGCAATGGCGGGTTTTCTGTAGGAGTAACAGTTCACAAACAGTTGTAATAAGTTGGTGGTCGGAAGTACCTAATAGTTATGTGCCTGGTTCACTCAGCGATGTTAATATTTATAGGTGCGGATCGTAGAGTTGACAGTTTGACGAAGGTGCCATTAAGTTTTCTAACATACATATATCAATGATTAAGCATTGTAATGAGGGCAGTAAAATTTAGAAAAATACCCTATCTAAGAATATTGAGAAAAATTAAAAGAACCTACATAACCTCAGCTTGACCTTGACTTCAGCATACCAACTGTAATTGTGTACTGGTCAAGATCTATGGTTAGAAAAAGATACGTTAAAGTGACAAATTCGCTTCTCCCTAAAATCCTAGTTGGTCCAGCTTCTCTACCCTCGTTGTTGTGATGTTTGAGCCCATTGGTATTGGGGACATTGAATTCTCCCAGAACGATTATTTCTGAATAAAGGTGAACAACCTGTACTTTATATGTATCAAAAATGGTAGCTATTGTTATAAAAAGCTTTTGTAGGCTCTATCGCTCGGAGCGCGATAAAGACAGCATATTTATGAACTTGGTTAGTTCCTTGGCGGGGAACTTTAGCCACATGGCGTCAAGATTGCTTGGTTGGTGGTGAGTTTCCTCGCGGTGACACGAAAGATCGTTTCAGACAAAAAGGGATATTCCGAACTTATGTCTAAATAGAGAATGCAAGTCGTAACCAGGATGGTGTAGTTTACTGTGGTTATTGTACATACTTGTGTTCCTGTAAGGGCTAGTATGTGTGGTCTATTTGTTTGTAGATGTTGGTGTATCGAACTAATGTTTGTATTTAGGCCTGACAGATTATTGCAGTGATGTTACATTTTTATTGGTTATAAACTCGTAACTTAATAAAAATCTGCATCTTAATGAATCTGACAAAACTTCAAGTAATACATATAATTTATTATGCAAGGTGATGATGACCTAAATATAACATTCATAAAGCCAATAAAAAACAACAAATCTATTGTTTTTGGCGAATGTTCTGGGGACCTGTTTGGCCGACTAATGGCATGTGGGAAGGTGTTTATATTATGGGAACGCTGTCCAATATACGAAGATACTCGAATACCTAGATGCAAGAAATGTTTTGCGTATGATCATAGAGAAGCATACTGTAAGAATAAACTTTCCTGTACTTACTGTAGTCTAGAGCACAAATCTGAAAATTGTCAAAAGGTCTTTAAAAAATGTTGTAACTGCACTCGAGCAAATGAGAAGTACAACTTAAATCAAAATGTTGAACATGAAGCATTTTCTTCTGAGTGCCGTACATATAAATATTTTTTGCAAAGATATAAATCGACTATAGACTACTATTCAAAGTAGTAGTACTCAAAGTTGTGGTCTTTTGTCTCTGTTGTTTCTTTTTATTGATAAAAATTCTTTTTTATTTCTGGATTTTTTTATGGATATTGCTAATATTCTTGATTCACTAGAAACGGAAAATGATTTGGAACAGTTGCAAAAAGTCTTAGAAGTGGATGACTTTAGGACCAAAGTTAAGGCCAACCAAAAGATTCTAGATATGTTGCACTTTAATGTATGTAGTGCTTCCAGACACTTTGATGAGATTCTAATATTTTTGCAAACTTGTAACCTACAAAATATTGACATTCTGATTCTGGGTGAAACCAGAAACAATTGCTCATCAGATCAGTTTAATATCCCCGGATTTTCCACCTTCTTTAATAATAGTACCCTAAGCCAAAGTGATGGACTTCTGATCTTCATAAACAATAAAATTAACTTTGACATTAAACACACTAAAACAACGTCTTCACATGTCACCTTAACAGAGATTGGGTTTGAGATTGATAATATATCTTTTAATGTTGTAACTTGTTATAGATCACCCTCCACTTCAGAACAAAATTTTGTAATTGATTTAGAAAACTTCTTAGCTAACCTACAGAATAAAGATTTTACAATATTCTTGGGTGACATAAATATAAATATTTTGAACCATGATCTGGCTATTGCAAATAGCTACTTGACCGCACTTATGTCTCTGGGATACAAGTCATATATAAATACGCACAAGAGTTACAACGGATACCAGGTCATGTATAGACCATATATTTGTTAAACAAAACTTAAACAATGCCAGTTTGAACCTATTTTCTGCAGTTGTTAATAACAATACAACAGATCACTACCCTATATATCTACAAATATGCAAAAGTATCCAAGAAAAGCCAGAGCCCTTTCAAAAAACCATCGTAAGTTTCGATCATTTAAGATTTAAAAACCTAATTAGTCAAGAGTCTTGGATTTCTGTTTTGACAAGTAATGAGGCAAATACAGCGTGGAACTTATTTTATAAAACTTTTATAGGTATATTCAACAAGTGCAAAACAAAAAAAGTGATAAAAATTGGAAAGCATGTCAAAATCAAACCTTGGATCACAAATGCTATTATAATTTCTATAAAACACCGTGACCAATTAAAGAAAGATTTAATTAAAAATAGGAACAATGATCTACTTATTCAGATATACAAAACATATAGGAATCATTTAAAAAGGATTATAAATGAAGCCAAAGACAGATATTATCGCGAAATTGTAAATTGTAACAAACATGACATGAAAAAAATATATAAAGTAATCAACGAAGCCACAAACACAAATAAAAATAAAATCAGTGACATTAACATACTAAGTAGCAATAAAAAACCGTTTATAAATACAAAACAGATGGCAAACTATTGTAATGAATATTTTACAAAGATAGGAAAACAAATGGCTGCCAAAATAAAAGTACCTAAAAAACACAATAGCTTTGAAAGTGGCCGCGTTACTCAGAACATGTTTCTAAAGCCAGTTCATAAAAACGAACTGATTTTACATATAGCGTCACTAAAAAACAATAGTTCTCCAGGGTTTGACGAAATTAGCTCAAAATTAATAAAAGACCATCACTTATACATTATTAGTCCGCTTATGCACGTCATAAACCTAATCTTTCTTCAGGGAACTGTGCCAAATGACTTTAAAAAGTCTGTAGTGGTCCCAATTTATAAGTCTGGAAATAGAACAGATATTGGTAATTTTCGACCGATAGGTCTAATTAGTACTTTTGCCAAATTGTTCGAGAAATGTCTTAAAGACAGACTACTTAATTTTTTTACATCACACAAACTTTTGAATAAAAATCAATTTATTTCCAAAAAGGTGTTAGTACTAATCATGCTATATTTAAACTTGTTGATTCTATCAAATCTCACTTGGACGGACGCAGAAAGTGCCTGGGTGTCTTTTTGGACCTTGCAAAGGCTTTCGACACAGTGCCTCATAAAAAGCTATTGGATGTGCTAGAGCACTGCGGAGTAAGGGGCACTGTGTTGGACGTCTTTCGCAGTTATTTGGAAGACAGAACACAGCAGGTTAGAGTAAATCACATTTTGAGTGACTATCTAACGATCCATTTGGGCATCCCCCAGGGCACTGTTTTGGGGCCGCTCCTGTTTATCGTATACATAAATTCATTACTGAGCAAAAAAATTAAAGGCTTAATTATATCATATGCGGATGACACAGTTTTGGTATTTACTGATGATAGTTGGGAGCGGGTAAAAACTAAGGCTGAACTGGGTATTGGAATGGTGAAGGAGTGGTTGGACTTTAGCGAATTAACCCTTAACATAGACAAATCAAAATATATTGTATTCTCTCTTACTGATGTGAACAGACCTAATTTCAACTTTTTACAGCTGAACGGAACAGGATTAAAAATAAATGAAGTTGATTACATCAAATATTTAGGTGTTATAGTTGATAAGAACTTAAAGTGGTTTAAACATGTTGATGGTTTGGTTGCTAGAGTTAGAGGGCTGGTCTTCAAATTTTATGAGTTACGTAAATTTATGAACAAAAACTTACTTATATCCATCTATAAAGCTTTGGTGGAGCCTATTCTACAGTATGCTATAATTGTGTGGGGTGGTCTGTACAAGAACTCTCTTGAACCTTTGAATGTGGTGCAAAATTATATTTTAAAAGTCATATTTCAGAAAGAAAAACGATTTCCTACTGAACAGCTCTATGACGACAACACTCTTAACATCATAATGTTATACTTTTATAACATTTGTCTCTTTCTGTACAGTAGCAATGACTTACAAACAAAAGTTTAGCACGCATGCCAAACTAGACAAGTAACCAATCAGAATTTGATTGTTCCTTTTTACAGAAAGGATGGCAACCAGAGATTTATTACAAGCCTAGCCCCCAAAATATACAATTCCTTGCCAACTAACATAAAAAATATATCTAAATATCATGCATTTGCCAAAAAGTGTAAGCCACTCATCTACAGCAACTATAAAACATTTCTTGAACTGTTGTGATTCTCATTGCTTGTGTGTTGTGTGTACTCTTGAATTTTTCTTGATTTTTTTTTGTTTTTTTCCTTCAAACTTTTCATCCTTCACATTGTATCTTTTAACTTTAGTACATGCAGGTTGTAACATAAACATTATTTTGACATTATTATAATATAAGAAAATAATTTTCCGACTAACATTTTTGCACGTAGAGATTGCTAGTAATCTAGGTGCAATAACCTATTTAAGTAGCTGAAATTGTAAATGTTGCAATTTATTGTATTGTAAAACTATTGTAAATTATGTGAGTAAACTGAAACTGAAACTGAAACAATAGGTATGCTAATTACGACCGGAGCCGTAGATTAGTGTCATTTGTAATGAATTAAAATGTTGCCACACTCTTTCTCTGTTTAATAGCAGAGAGTAAGGTTATGTTGAAATAATGAATAAAGCCCCCAAGTCAAAGTTCAATTACAAAAGAAAAGACAGTGTAAAGTGAGTGTGCAATTTACCTGCTGATCAGAGAGAGATGGGGTTGGGTTAATGGTGCCAGCAGCTCTCTACCAGTTGAACTGCTAAC
>JAEQML010081572.1:0-11155 GCA_016904865.1 Pissodes strobi
ACAGCATGTTCTTATAGTAAAAGTATTAAGTATATGGATTCGTGGAAAATCAATTAAATTAAGTATCTTCGAATTATATTCACCAAATCATTTATATTAATATATCGCAGGCAAATGTGCACAATACACGCCCTGAATAACTGACGACAATCGGGAGAAAAGAGACAACGGTTTAAGTGAACAAACTTAAACAATTCTCAATTCGCTAGTTCTCTGCTGCTGGCGAATTTCAGTTACAATTACTTTCCATCTAGCGCGCCCTATTATATTTGATACAATGCAACTTAGAACTTTTTATGACAGCTTTACTTTAAATAGCGTCTTAAAAACTTTTCGCTAAACTTTGTTTAACACCAACTCCAAGTGTGAATTTTCCATTAGATTATTCTCAAACTTAAAATTTATATCATGTCAAAAGCATGTTACATGAAAGCTAAATTAGAAGACGGGCTCATTTTTACTGAAACAATTAATAGTTTCAAAATACTTATAGTAAAATTATATCTTAATAATCTCAAATAATCAATTTTCTCCTCACTTTGGTTCCTTCATTCTGTAGCACTAGAATCTATTTCAAATATTTAAAGAACTGAGTGTCAGAAATTAAATTTTAATGTGAGCAAATATCTTATAGATGAATATAATAAAAACATATTCTTGTCATTAAAATTCAATGATTTGAGTTAGTTTTGGTTATTATTATTATTCTTATGTCAGTAACCTGAGAACTGACTAAATATAACCGAAACCATAACCAATTGCGGTACGTAAAATAATTTACTTGTTATTTAGCAAGTCAGATACACGAAATATAATTGCCAATAATTAACTATTGTTAAACAAGGAAAATAGACGTATAACTACCGTAAATACGAGTCGTAAACAAATATATAAACTAGTAGACAACCTGAAGTGAAGTAATAAATAAATAAGTAAATAAATAAATAAGTAATAAATTCCTAAGCTACCCAAGACATGATCATGTACTGTTCAGACTTCTCGAATCCACTCGGACGTTATATTAACTACTCATATTGTGATTAAATTGCGTTAATAAAAGAATAAATCCGTTAAATCTAAACTAGTATGTCTAAACGTTCAAATTGTTAATTTAGATTATGAAAATTTTTTAGAATTTGCTTTTAGGTAAAAAGCAGGTCTCAAACGCCGCAATTTAGATTACTTTGTGAAGGCTGATATGTAAATAATAAAAAATTATCGTATCTATACGGGAGTATAAATCAGCTAACAATAAAAATACGTAAGAGATACAGTATCTCTCCTGGCCTGATCTGCTGATCTAATATAGGAACTCGTGGGCAGCTCTTCAGGCAACTTCTAGAAGGAAACATGTTAAATCGAACCCAAGGTACTAAAAGAAGGACTACGCATCGTACAACACGATGATTATAATCTTAGGTCCAAGAAAGTAGGACTTTTCACATACAAAAAAACTTCCTCAGTTGAATGACTTCGCGTAGAAAAAACTTGCTCGGTGGGAGACTGACTCTTCACCAAGTTTAAAAAAAAATTAAATCATCAACGTATTCAATGTATTTGCTTAAAACCCGAAGCAAAGAACATTTACAGATAAGGGGTTAATGAAAAGGTTTTATATCTGTTTCATGTCAAAATCGGCCAGGTTGCCTCAAAAATTGGTTGAGACGAAACCTGGAAAGAGAATTAAGAGAAAGGTTCTCAAAAGTGGCAACACGCAAAAAACCAAAAGGAAACTTATTTGTGACAAATACAGTTAAAAATCCAAGTTATGAGGTGAGTTACAACACCAAATCGAAAACCATACACCCCCATACAAACAATAGTTTCCTATCCCATTTAAATTAATTACCCAATATAAATAAATTGGTTCCTATACTAACCAGCCAGCTGCAATCGATGCTCCGTCTTCTAACCCAGGCACATTCTAAAAATCCAGGCCAATTTTTTTGGGCAATCTGATCTCCAAAGCAATTGCGTCAACCAGATCCACTTATATTTTATGATGTTTCTCCATTCAACGATGTGGCACTGCGACACCGGAAGGCATACTCTACACCGGAAGGCATACTCTACACCATACTTGTAATCTTCGCATCGCAAGCGATCTCAAGAACAAATTTGTATAAATCATAGATCGGTAACATCACGGTTCAGAATAATCCCTAGTTGGTCAATACGTAGTAGTAATAGAACGGGGCTTACTAAGACGGCAGGTGCGAAGCAAAATCCAAACTAACCCAAGGGATATTAATTAACACAATCCCAAAATAATTTTAAGGAATGTTACATTAAAGAAAATTAACTAAAATCGAAATATTATTACATTTTATAGAAATACATGTCCACAGATTGTGGCTTCCATCATACGGTAGCGATCGTAGATATTACAAAATTACAAATTACGTTTATTTTGGTTGTCGTCATCATCCTCTCTAATATTTTAAAAGAACGTACCTTTTAAAAAAATCAAAAATCTAAACAAACTGAACGAAGAAACTTCTGCCAACTGTCTAGGATTTCAATCAACAGGGCTTAGCTACTTCAATAACTTGTAGATATAGAAATCCACTACACTTATGCAAGGTAAGCATTATAGAAAATTAGTTAACAACGAGACTATTCAATAGCAAAAATATTAAACAAACCGCCATAAAATAAGTACCCTACACGGAAAAAATCAATCTGCATATAAGAATAGTCTTATTCTTAAAGATAAATATTTGGTGTAAGTATATAATGCTTCAATCAAGTTTATTCAAGTCATAATTTAAATATCCATCTATTCTTCGATTATTCAATTAATCTTATAGTTAGAATAAGAATAGCAGGAAGGATATATTGAAGAAAAAAAATCTCCTATGAAAGGTATATTTATCTTCAATGAAGTGTCTGGTATTCTTATTTTTATAATAAACTATTAAGCTTGAATAGAGAAAGTTTGTCCTTCTTATAATAATAATTACACTTCAATCAAGAAAACTATTCCTCTTTTTAAGTTTAAATATATATTTGAAGTGACACATCTTATGTTTATACCAAGAACAGTTAATATTGCATTTACCTACTATTCTTGAGTACAAAATATAGTCTTCAATGCACATGATTGATTAAACAAGTTCGTCTTCATGTCTCCTGTAATTTTATTTGTGGTTTTGCTGCAGTATAGCCTGGAAGACGATTTTATGGCGGGCGGTTATTTTTCGTATGAAATAGTTGAAATTGTTTAATAATGAAAGAATTATTGAAATCCTGGATCTTGGAACATATTATTCCAAAGTTTTTAGGTAAGTTTTTAGCTATTAAGGTTAATGATAATGTGATTTTATATTGTAACTGTTATCAAATGCCTATACATGCTAGCAGCGTTTACGTTGTCAGCATGTGTAGGCATTTGATAACAGTTACAATATAAAATAACATTATTATTAATAGCTAAAAACTTACCTAAAAACCTTGGAATAATTTGTTCCAAAACCCACGATTTCAATAAGTCTTCCATTATGAAACACTTTTAACTATTTCACACGAAAAACAACCACCCAATAAAATATATTTTGCATTTCATTGAGAGATGTCGTATGTTGACAGACAGAATAGTAATTTTTGATTTAAATCCAATTTATATTTATTTTAAGAATATATTCCATTTTGAAGAACTTGTATTATGTTTACTTAAAGTATAACACAGAATCTATTGAAGTATAATATAGGTATAACCTATATATACCAATCTTCATGAAACAGTTATACCCTATACTTATTTCAAGTATCTACTCTTCTTAAATCAGTACTAACTTAATCTTTCTAAATGCGAATAAGTCGTAAACAAATATATAAACTAATAGAAAACCTGAAGCGAAATAAATGTAACTAAAACCTAAATAATAAGTTCCTAAGCTACCCTAGACATGATCATATACTGTTCACATTTCACCAGTCCACTCAAACGTTATATTACCTAGGGATATTGTGATTACAATACAATAATAAGAGAACAAATCCGTGAAATCTGAACTGGTATACCGAAAAGATATTCCGATCGTTAATTTAGACTATGAAAAAATTGTAAAATTTTCTTTAAGTTATCGTTAAATTAAATGCATCAGCGTTCGCTTGTTAACGGAATGAGGAACGCCATATAAAAAAAACAAGTCTGAAATGCGGCAACATAGCTTTAGCGTACTTAGTGAACGCTGATATGCTAATAATACAAAAAATAGATCTTGTATATGCGGCAGTATAAAACAACTAGCAATTAAAATATATAAGAAATGCAATATCTATCAAAGCTTGATCTGCTGATCTGATATGGGAAATCGTAAGAAGCTCCCCAGGCAACTCCCAGAAGAAAACCTATAAATTCGAACACAAGGCACCAGAAGAAGGACTACACGTCGGACAACACGATGGTATTCTCAGGTCCAAGAAGGTAGGACTCTTCACGTATAAAAAATTTTCCACAGTTAAAAGACTCTTTCAGTAGAAAAACGTCCTCGGTTGTAAAAAGACCCTTCACGTTGTTAAAAAAAAAAACTTGTAGATCATCAACATATTCAAGGCCTTTGCTTAAAGCCATAAGCAAAGAATATATACAGGTAAAAAAATACCAATGACATAACACTATTTTACCTATGAAGGGCTTTTTATCTGTTTAATGCCAAAATAGGCCAGGCTGTTTCAAAAAGTGAGTGAGAAAGAACCTCTGGAAAGAAAATAAAGAACGACGCAAAAAAAATCAAACCTGTGACAAATACAAATCCTGGTTTTAGGGCGAGTTCCGGCATCAACTCAATAAGCCACACGTCCGACGCAAACAATACTTTCCTGTCATATTTAAATTAATCACCTAAGATTTTTACCTGACAAATCCTACTCAATTTATATATAGTCCGTCTAGAAAGTATCCGGAATTTTATATTTTTCCTAATTTTTATATATTTCTTCTTCGTAACATTCCAAAAATAAAAGTAGTGAATGAAGTACGTTCTCCGGATAATAGGCTACGGTGAAAATAGCATGGCAACACTATCTGTCAAACATTGTTGATTGTAAGCAGGCTTAAGATTTGTGAAATAATGTCGAAAGTAGAAAAAAGAAGAAAGCTAGATTTTTTTGTATACACTGATAAAAATGTGGAAAAAAAACCTTAATAAATATTTCTTTGCTTTTTATTTATTTGCTTTAAATAAAAATTCCTTAGATTAAACAAAATTTCTTTAATTTAAATAATTGGGCGTGTTTGATTTTTCTTGGTTATTTCTTTGCCTTGTGATAGCAAGACTTTTTTCCATATTAAACACATATTTATTCGCTTTAAAGCTTTACAGATACGAAACCTCTCCGTTATTTAAAACAAATAAGGGTTGCTTTAAATTAAAGATTGTGAATATTGGACCAAATATTATTTCTTCATCCGAGTCTCGTTCAACTCGTAGCAGTTGCGCTGGCCGCGTCGACGCTCTACGCTACTCGTGTCCTCAGTTCAGTTTCATTTCTGCTGCCGTCCTATAGGGAGATTTTATAGAGTGTATCCGCCCAAGGTCGCTATTTTTTTAGTATTTGTGATGGAAAATACATTAATTAAGTGGACCTTAGGTCATTTGTGCCCTCATTTCAAGGTAAGTTACGTTTTTATTATATTACTAAGCTAGGTACATAATTAATCGTTTGTAAATAAGCAGCGTTCTCTCATAATCAAAATGGCGTGAGTTTCACTAGTAATTAAAAACTGTTTTCTGCTGTTACAACCTAGAAATGCAGATGAATTCACGCGATATACCCCTACAATAGTGTACAGTACACTTAGGCAGTTTGGCGTACGATCTTGATTGAGTAGTGATTTTGTATTGTAACTGTATATACAAGTTCAATGGCATCCTTTTCGTTCTTGTACCTACATAATATAATATGAATTGATAGGTATTTCAATGCCCTATTTATTCAATCTGAATAAATAAATGGTTGATCCATGGAAATACAGTTTTGAAGCAAATTGTTTTTTATTTCGATTAAATCTAATAGTATTTAAAAAAAAATAATTATTTTAGTTAAATGAATAAGATATACTTTTAAACAATGTAGCAGTCTATTCAAATAGCATCATGAACAACAGTCACAATTGTTTTATTTCTATTATTTTTTGTTTTAGTTATTGTTGTTTTATTTTTAGATCAAACTATTGATGGCATCGAAGTTTTACGTAGCCTGATGGAAATCGATTTAATGTCGTTACTAACAATAGAATCGGTGAAAATCTTGTGTCATTTCCGTTCAATGCTCATTATACTGGATCTGGAGAGGTAGTTGTATGTTCTATTAGTTGAATTAAGTAAAATATTACTGCCTTTCACTATTTTTATATGATAAAATTTTTATGGACTCTAGAATTTTAGTATTTTTTTTATAAAAACTAGTGAGTTACCGTTAAAATTAATAAGTTGTTTTTAACTTATAATAATAGTTTTTTTATTATAAAAATTATTTATCTTTCAAGACCAGTGATAAGCAGAGACAAAATAATCTGATAATATTTTATATTTATATTTTGGGAATACTCGTTTTGTTCTTTGCTTTTAATACCTTTGAATAAAAATGTTTCTTGGATATCCCTTTATTTTATTTGCTGTGGACAACTGTTTCTGTCATGAACTTGGTAATTAAAAGTTAAGTGTTCTGACATACCATTTACAAATCGGCGGGTTAGATAGGGTTCGGATTTTATATTCTTTAGCAATTAAAAGAAAACTAAGACATATAGTTTATTTCTGCTAAAACGTGAAACCTAAATACGTCTTAAGAATAATAACAGTGTTTTTATTTTTTTTAAGCTACATAGTTGTTATAGCTTTTTTTATTTGCTAATGAAACCGACTTCTAATCACTCATCTAACTGAATGTCAATAAATAGTCCTTTTAGAAAGATGAACACATATTTGCAACAGCCAAAACTTTTTTTTTTATTTAAGATCACCAACACAAACAGTAAACATTGAACAGGCTTGAGCAAACAAAAATGATTTGATTCAAATAAGAGAAATTATTTCGTACAAATGCCCAAAACTTTGGTTTAAATAACCGACCTATTTAAATTAAAACACAAAGTTTTTGGAACAAATATACCTCAGATTTCAATCAAAGCACAAAGGTTTTAGAACATATATGATATATTTGTTCCAAAAGCTTTGTGTTTTAATTTACTTACGCCGAATATTTAAACCAATATTTTGGGTATTTGTACGAAATAATTTCTCGTATTTGAATCAAAATAATTTTGTTTGTTTTAAAGTTATTTTTGTTTGATGTGAACAACGATTATAAAATCATATTGTTTGTTAAAAATAAATCAAATAAATATTATTCTTTATTCAAACAAATATTTGTTTGGCCATTAGCAAATAAATATTTGCTTGAATAAACTCCATTTTTATTTGGATCAAATACAAATTTTTTTTCAGTGTAGAAAAGGTGTTCGAACGTTATAAAATTAGTGCAATTTAGTGGATTCGAAAAAAGCTCAGTATATGAGACAATAAAGATGATACAAAACGGCACAGATATGAGGCATAGACAAGTTTCGGGAAGACCGCCTAGGATTTGCGGAAATATTTAAAACCCTGCAGCGGCCTTGGGACTACAAAATCCGCTCCTAAGGTTTCGAAAATTTAGCACATGATTTTGTGAACGTTTTCAAGAAGAAAATTTCAGCATATCTGACGAAAGTTGTTTCCAGCATGGTGTAACTCACCTAAAAATCTTGTTAAGAGAACATGTTACAGTCCAAATTCCTAAATTTCCCAGTGAAATATGGTTTAGGGAGTAATATCACAGCGTGGTACTACACCTCTCTGTATAGTTGATGGTACCGTTAATAGTGCAAAGTATGGTGCCATTATAGAAGGTTTTCCAGAAGGAAATGGTTTATGTTTCCAGAGGGGTGGCATATTCAGCAGTATAATGCACGATGCTATACTTCTGTCTATATTTAAGCTTGAATGCAAGAACACCAATTGACAACAAATTCAGAGCAGCAGCTTCACCCGATCTGAGTCTCATTGAAGACATATTATGGGGACTAACAAACATTGAAGTGGGACGAATGCCACAAAATAACACAGATTTTATTCCGTCAGTTTTACACCTGGACCACCATCACCGAACATTATGACGGTCACCTAGTTTTGTGTGTATCTGGACATATAGTGAATCGTTTAGAGTAAAATGGAGGTTGTATATGTAAATAAGATTAATTATTTGTTGTAAATTTATAATTCAAATAATAAGGTCCAGATCTCCACCCACATATTATATGTTGTAAATTTTCTTCTTTCAACAATGTTGCACTATGCGACACCGGTAGGCATACTCTACACTATACACCATACCTACAGTCTTCAATATTAATGCAATATAATTGGCAAGCGATCTGAAAATCAAAGTTTTACAAATCACAGATCGATAACGTCACGGTTAAGAACACCAATCCCTAGCTGATCAATACGTAGTACTAATAGACATAATAATTAACACGATTCCGAATTGTCAGACACGAAATAAAACTAATTTTAGTGAATGTTACAGTAAAGAAATTTAACGGAAACCAGAATAATATGGCATTTTACGGTAATATAATATGTTCACAGAATGTGGCTTCTACCATAAGACAGCGGACATCGGACGTTTACTTTGGTTGTCGTCATCATCCTATTTTACACTTTAAAAGCTCATACCTTTCAGAAAAATCAACCATGCTGGGGTTTGGAACCTTCGGCAAAATGCACTAAAACAAAGTTTTATCCACAATAGCGAAATAGAATTTTTGCCCTCGGCGCGCGTTTCGCTAACCATCATCAGGAGATGATTAAAACTTAAAATCTAGCTAACTCTATTTTATACTAACTGTTTGCTTAGTGAAGCAGAACCAAAAAGAACCAATCCTGGAATCCTACTAGTCACGCTTGATCAATAAATGCAATGGACTGTACGGAATATGCCCTGTAGCTCTATTTAAACTGTTCTTGCATTTAATAATTGTCATACTTTTTTATTCGTCTAATAATCTCCTATCAGATATATTCTGAATTAATTTTAAATTTTTAATTGTAATTCTATTATTATTATCAAAAGCATGCTTTACAATACTTTAAATTAGCTATGTGTCCTTTGAATCTCATTTAAAGTATAGTAGAACAGAAAAGTCAAGTAGTGTTGCCGAGCATGCTTTTATAATAATCATAGAATAAAAATTAAAAATTATTTCATAATATATCTAATAGGCGATTATTCGACGCATACGCAGGTTATTAAATGCATGGAGTCCTATTTCTATGATTAAATGTAATATACATTTAAATAGAGATAGAGGGCCTATTCCTTATAGTCCATTGTATTGGTTGATCGAGCGTAACTAGTAGGTTTCCAGGATTGCTTCTTTTTGGTTCCGCTTGATTAACCAAACAGTTAGTATAAAATAGAGTTAGGTAGATTTTAAGTTTCGTTTTAATCATCTCCTGATGATGCTAATAATATTAGTGAAACGCGCGTCGAGTGCAAGACTTATGTTTCGGTATTGTGGATAAAATTTTATTTTAGAAAAATCAAACATATTTTAATTGCTAATAGATTTATACTGCTGCATAGACAAGATCATTTTGTTGCATTATTAGCATATCATACTTCACTAAGTAAGCTAAATCGCGGCCTTTCAGACTTATTTTTTTACTCGCCATTCTTTAGTTAATAAATTAACGCTGTATTTAATTTAACGATATCTTAAAGGAAATTCTAAACAAAGTGAACGAAGAAATGAACAACGAAAGCCCTTCCAATCACTAAAGTACACAAAAGGGGGCAAAACAAACTGTCTATGATTTCAATCAACAGAGTTTAGTTAGTTACTTCTATAAATCGTGGATATAGAAATCCACTACACTTATGCAAGGTGGGCACGCCCTCAAAACAAAATTAAAAATCGAGTTGCTGAAATCGCTTAGGTACCAAATTTTTTACTTCTAGACCGTTACAAATTTTCATTTTCAGACCGTTACCAAATATGTAAAAGTGGTCGATACCTATACATTGCTTAGTTAGTGTTATAAATGAATATATATACTAAGTGTATTATTTCCCTCTTTTACAAAACACACTACGTTAAAGTAATTTATTTGAATCATAATTCTAGAAATGTACACCCTTTTCGAGCAAGTGGGGCAGAAACAGATTAAATTTACGCAAGTCTCCGCTTTATTTTCGGTTGTCCCAGTTTCGAATGAGAAAGCAGATCGCGCTGAAAATGTCTCTCAACAAAAACTTTTGGATACCTCATCTATTAATAATTTTGGAGATGGCCCATTTCGGTTACAAAGTGTGTGTGAAGATTAAAAAGTTTTCCCTAACTTTAATACATATTTAAAATGTAGACAATTACCATTGATCTTGAGGCATAATTTGAAATAAATATTTTGTCTATTTTTGCTAAGGTAAACTATGATATACTCGATTTTTTTTAGAAGAACATTCAATTTTTGAAAAGTATGGGATTAATTAACTCTAAAACTATGTTAAATAAAATCTATGCGTAATATTATTTGTACGTCGCAGGTATAGGTTTATATAAAAACTGGCAAAGGTGCATGCCAAGCTCTTTGTTAACTTCTTAATTTTAACCAGAGATTAAAAGAAAATGAGAGTGAATAACGTTAAGTCAAGAAAATTTACAATTACCGATGCTTAGGCCAGAACGAGCTGTCTTCTAAGCATGCAAATTAGTCAGAAAATCCCGAAGTTATAATTTGGATGTCGTATTGGCTCAAGCTTTGCGTGAAAAAAAAAGCAGTAATAAAACCAGAAGTAAATCGATTCAAACCAAAAAAAAATCAAAACGATATAATTATTTAGCTCAATTAATTCGAATTAACTATACTTACTAATTACTTCCCTTTTGGAACTCTGATAATAAAAGATAACAAATGAGACAGATAAATGCGTGATTCCCGGGTGACGTCTCTTTATCACGATTAAATGGTTGCACATAATAACTATTGAAAACTAATCAGAATAATTTGCTTTTTATCAATAGTAGTAAAAATAAAACTAGCTACTCGATTAGGACCTTCAGAAAACGTGGGCTATTTGATTTAGAGAATACAGTATTTAGATA
>JAEQML010081573.1:0-11155 GCA_016904865.1 Pissodes strobi
TTTCATGTTTTTACTGTTGTTAGTATCTAAAAAACTAAACAAAAAAGTACACGGAAATTGGTCGGCAAATAGAAAAAAAAAGCGAAAAGGTGAAAGAAATAGGAAAGACACTAAAACGGAATGAGACATCAAAAACAATTAAAAAAGTAACAGGACTGCAAAAAAAACAGCAAAAAAAGAAGACATCGATTCCAACTCTCACTTTTGTGAATACTTTATAGAAAAAAAGCAAAGAGGCGGAAGAAAAACAGTATGGCAGATTAGGGCATAAAAAATAATTCAAAAACATCAACAGAACTGCAAAAAACACTAATCACCAAAAAAAAACAGCCACAAACTCAAACTAACCCAAACTCCCATTTTTGTGAATATTTTAATAAACAATTCATGCTTTTTATTTAATCTCCATCTTTCTCTTTTTTGCTGTCTTTTATTGGTATTTGAAGTATTTATATTTTTTACTGTTTTTAGTATCTAAAAAACTAAACAACGACAGACAGAAAAAAGCGAAAAGGTGAAAGAAATAAGAAAAACATTAAAATGGAATAAGTCATGAAAAACAATTCAAAAAAGATAACAGAACTGCAAAAAAAAATAGTAAACAACTACAGCAAAAAAAATTAAAGATTATAATCTTTTACTTTTCTTTTTTTGGATTTTATTGGGTTTTAAAGCTTTTTTGCGTTTTCTACTCTTGTCAATATTTAATAATTTAAACAGATCAGCCTATAGAGATATGAAGAAAGATAGACAAAAGAGCAAAAAAGCGGAAGAAAAACAGTAAGGCAGATTAACACATAAAAAATAATTCAAAAACATCAACAGAACTGCAAAAAACGGTAAACGGCGAAAAAAAAAATTCACAAACTCTAACTAACCCAAACTTCCATTTTTGTGAATATTTTAATAAACAATTCATGCTTTTTATTTAAACTTTATCTCCAACTTTCTCTTTTTTGCTGTTTTTATTGGTATTTGAAAGCTTTTATTTTTTTACTGTGTTTAGTATCTAAAAAAACTAAGCCAAAAAGCACACGGCAATTGACCGGCTGACAGAAAAAAAAGCGAAAAGGTGAAAGAAATAGGAAAAACGCTAAAACGGAAGAAGACATCAACAACAATTAAAACAACTGCAAAAAACAGTAAATAACAACAGCAACTCAGCTAGTCTTTTAGCTAGACATGATTGTTTGGCAAACTTTACTAGATTTCGATATTTATTAAAATATTCGAGGAAAAACGGCTCACAGTAAAACTTTCTAAGCATACACAAAAATCTCAGATTTTTACCTGATGTCTGTATACCCCTTGTAATCCATGGTTTTTTTCTGCCTAGATTTTTGGCTTTAGAGAAAATGCGAAGTTAAATAACCTTGACAATCTGCAATGAAATGCTTCAAGAGGATCATTCCCATGCAAGTCTGAATCCCATGGAGCCTCTCTGCGAAGAGCTTTAAACTTATCATAATTGTGCCTGCTGTAGATTCTTCCCATTTTTTTGTCTTTAGTTTTCCTACAGATATTAAGTGGAACACTACAAACCACAGCATCATGGTCTGATAGAGAAGAAGTAACCACCCTGGTAAGAACATCCCCGGCACAAAAATCCGTACAAACATAATCCACTAGTGAGCTAGAGTACTGTGTCACTCTTGTCTGGGTATAAACATGCATTATTAGGTCAAATGACACTAACAAATTATTTAGCAAAATAGTATCTGACAATGCAGGCTTATCAAAATGTACATTAAAATCTCCTGTTAAAATTATTCTTCCACTAATTGGCAAACTATTTAATAAAATTTCTAAGCGATTCAAGAACATTTTAACATTTGAACTAGGGGGATGGTAATATTTGTAATTTTTTACACTGTACGATTGAAAATTAAAATTCACATTCAACTAACAAAAAATCGATGTCATTGTAATCCATTATATTTACTTTTTTAAACAATTCTTCATGAATTAGAATAGCAGTACCTCCATTTACCTGATTTAACACTATTAAAAATTGATACAGGAATATAGTTTTCAATATATACCAGAGCGGAGCCAGTGCTCTGTTAGAAGTAAAATGTCAGGATTATTAAGATCACCAAGCAATACAGAGAGTTCATTAACCTTATTTCTAACGGACTGAATGTTAAGCAGTACTAAGGAGACAGATGGTCCAACTGTTTGTGATAGTTTTTTGAATAAATGTTTTCATTTGACAGTGATTGCTCCCCATTACTGCCCACCACATCCACAGATTGATCAGTGCTACATTGATCAATGACAATGTCAGCGTCATCAGAGGAACAATCTTCCCCAACACTCACAACATTTGAGTCTATATGTTGAGAAAATTCATCCAATGAGGCTTTGCAATTTATATGAATTACATTTTTGCATCTTTTTAAATTATGAGATTGCTTTAACATGTCACTAATCAATCTTGCAACAGCAAAGCTCCTTTGTTTTATTATTTAAACTGCTAACAAACTCTTTTCACTCTCCAGAAGCTCAGTTTCAAAATCTAGGGATCGTGTACGCTGTTTACGATGACACTTCTCAGCAGTTTTAAGATCACCTTGTAGCTTTTCTATTTCACCCTGTAAATCATTGATAAACAAATTTTGTTCCTGTAGTTTCACCTCATATTCCTGCAAATTTTCTCGGATAGTACTCTTCAATTTGTGATTCTCGACGAAAATTTCTTTGCAGGCAACTGGGGTGAAACGCATTATGACACACTACTCAAAAAAAAATTCCCAAGGGTTTATTAGCACAACACTTAAAACGAGATTTTTCTTTTTTAGTTTCTTCGGAGACTTTCATTTTTAACTAAATACTATCTGTTGTTTCAAAACTTTTGCGAAAACACTAGTTTCTTGTTAATTTGGTGCAAATTTATTCCAATAAAAATTCTAAACCAAAAACTAGTTTGTGAATCAAAGTGTATTTGGAACACCGCTGCTACACAAGAATGTAAACAATACTTTTAGGGCCAATCACCCACAGTACAAATCAATGTATAACCTGCGAGAAATAGAGTTTTCAGGAATAATAACATACTACAACCACTAAATAAACACTCAGTAACTTGCAGCAGCAATTTTTAAAAATTAATTTTCACTACTTTAAGCAAAATAAAGCAATTATTGTCGATGAGCTGGTATGCGTACGTGTTGTCGCGACTACGTTCGCAAATACAAATACAAATCTCCTTAATGCCATATACAAAACGGGCGTAATCCCAAAAGAATGGCTTATGTCAACATTTGTAGCCGAATGCAAGAGAATGCAGCGATCATAGAACCTCATATGTCACATTCTAAAGATATTTTTTAAAATAATACATAAACGTATATATAATAAGCTAGAAGAAGATATCAGTGAAAGCCAGTTTGGCTTCAGAAATGCAATGGGGACACGAGTAGCATTATTTGCCTTGAATGTTCTAATACAGAGGTGTCTAGATGTGAATCAAGATCTTTTCGTCTGTTTTCTGGATTACAACAAAGCATTCGATCGTGTAAGGCACGACAGACTCATGAAAATTCTCAGTGAGAAGCAAATAGACTTCAACGACATGCGAATAATTAGCAATCTATATTATAATCAAAGAGAAGAGAGATTTTAGAGAGGATGAGGAAACGTCAAGCGGGATAAAAATTGAAATAAATATTGAAAGAGGAGTAAGACAGTTTTATGGCAATTTTTGAGGTAAAATTTAACTTTTAGCATATGGATGTGTATAGTTTTTGTCGTAAGCAAGTAGATTTATTTGCCTGAATTATATTGCGGCTTCTGGCGATTTTATGAGCGATCTGGAGGTGAGGTGTTGGGAGTTAAACTACTTGCTTTGGCCAAAAAATATGCCTGACACTGGCAACACTGTAAGTAGTTTTTGACAGGCTTCGGTGAAGAAAGATGCCCGGTACTGGCAACACTGTAAGTAGTTTTTGACAACAATTCTGAACAGAATTCCTCTATTTACAGTTAAAATTTATTACTTATGACACAGCCATTTTTTTTAGAAAATTGAAGCTTACGGAAAATTCTAAGCCTCTATGCAGCATATTAATAACAGTTTTCGAGACATTGACACTTTTGAATTTTAACTTAAGTACGTCATACTTTTTGCATTACCATGGTATGTCTCATTTTCTTCCATTTTGAAATAAATAACTTATTTGGTAGTAGGCCATGGACAAAATTTTCGACAGAAAATAAATTAATAATAATCAAATGGCAGACCATAGCCTACTTGGAACTTCTGACAAGCTATTGGTATATATAAATTTAAAATGGCGGTGAAATTCCATTGTTTTAAGCCTCAAATGTCTACAAACCATAATCGCAAACGGTGATAATAATTTGGCATTTAGGCATGGCCAAAATAATCGGTATAATACACCATTAAAATTAAATAAAAAAACAAGGTTTGGGTAGAATTGATAAATATGGCAACGCTGCTAATTGCTTATATCAAATGCAACAGCAAGAGCTTTTTTAGTTTTGAAATCAACGGACAATGATTGTATTTTTTTCGGCAATGCTACCTTGCCAGATGGCAGATGGTGATTATTATAATTGGAGCACGAATAATCGGCATGCATAATTTAAAATTAGAAAAACCAGCGTCGCAGTAGAATTGACAAATATGGCAACGTTGCTAAAACTATTTTGTTATGTAACTCGTCCAAAAACCTGTTTATATCAAATGCTGTAACAATAGCTTTTTTAGTTTTGAAATTAACGGACAGTGTCTGTATTTTTTTCGGCAATGCTGCTTTGCCAGATGTCAGAAAATGCTTATAATTTGGCATTTGACATGTCCAATTGCAGTACAAATAATCCGCATACTTCATTTGAAATAATAAAAAAAATATGGTTTCCAGTAGAATTGAGAAATGTGGCAACGTTGCTAATATATAGGATTAGCATGCAGTACTTTCAACGGCCTGTTTATATTAAATGTTG
The DNA here is from genome assembly GCA_016904865.1 of Pissodes strobi. Taxonomy (NCBI): domain Eukaryota; kingdom Metazoa; phylum Arthropoda; class Insecta; order Coleoptera; family Curculionidae; genus Pissodes; species Pissodes strobi. The sequence continues at coordinate 4,969 of JAEQML010081573.1, forward strand.
TGACAACAGCTTTTTTAGTTTTGAAATTAACGGACAAAGTCGTATTTTTTCTCGGAAAATTTGCCAGCTCTTAGAAGATGATAATAATTTGACATATCTAATTGATGCAAAAATATTCGTTAAAATAAAAAAAAAACATGGTTTGCAAATGAATTGAGAAATATGGCAACGTTATTAATACTATTTGGAAATGCTGCTTTGCCAGATTTTAAATGGTAGAAGTAAAGAACAGCGGATGACTGTTTGAAAAATTAGTGAAGTATTCCATTTAAAATATAAATGTTACGGGATTTGCCGTAAAAATCAGATATCTGGCAACGTTGCTGTCACTACTTTTGAATTTAGCGAATTAGATTGCCAGATTTCAGAGAGTAGATAGTGAATATACAAAAATTGAGATTTTATGTATTTATAACTTAATTTTCGTTTTACTATTAACTTGATATTTTTCCCCTCATTGAATTTGACTTTTAAATAAAAAAACGTTATCTCAATTGCTTAATCCTCTGCCCCGCCAAGTAAAATTAAATTCCGTTAAATCTGGACGCTAATCTGCTAACTTGGCCACGCTATTTCAAACGATACCCATAAAATACTCAGCCACTTTAAAACTACCTGAATTTCGGTTAATTTCTCGGCAATTGGTAGCATCGGCAATATGGCAGAGTAATCGATGACAGGATGGACAGCTGTGTTGCCAGATCTTGTGCTTGAGAAACAATGCCAAAAATGTCCTGCTAGAAATCACTACAGCGTCACAAACTCAAAACCAAAAAGAGAAAAAATGCTGCATGTATTTATAAAAAAACAAGACCAGTTTGTAGATGCTTTTCCTCCGTTTCCATGGAAATCACTATTGCCCTGCCAATAATTTGCCTTCAAAAACGGACGTTAGCGAATTGCCCTAACTGTTCTCAGATGAATAAATAAATAATTATAGTTGTGATTTTACGATAATTGGGAATTTAGTATTTTTGGTCGTTTTCTTCTCTAAATATAAACTAATTATTAAAAATTAACATGCATTAAGTATGGTGAAGCAAATAAATAATTTTGGTCTAAAGGGTACATGAAGTATGTTTTTTTAATAAGAAAGTGGTTTATATCACCACTTTTTATAAACTGTTTTGTGAATAAATACTAACCATAACTAACCCAAACTAACCCACAAACGTGGGTAGAAACAAGAAAGAGAACGATAGGATATAGAGATAGAGAAAACGTAGGAGGGAAGAACGAAGGATGAAATCAATTAATAAATGAATCAGTAAACAAACGATTCAATGAACGGATCAAAATAACCAAACATTTGCTTCGTAAAGCTATATAAAAGCATTAACACCGACTTTTAGGTAAAATTAAGAAAAAACGAAAAAGAGTTACTATAAATGTGAAATAAAAAACAGGAAGCAGCATAAGAGACGAATGAAGAAATGATGGAGTCAATGGATAAATTGCGATTTGAAAAAGTATAATAATAAACAACCAATGCAAAACAAGTTTATTTCATTTAAAACAACCCAAACTAATAACGTACTGACTTAGTAGAGAGCAGACAAACAAATTTATTAATTTAGAAACTGCGACGTCGTTACTTATTTTTTAAGATAAAAAATGGGACACGTTCCAAAACCGCTTTATTTCGTTGACATACGAGCGCATACATGTCCGTTAACGATCGACGATTATTTTCAGGTTTTTTGGCAAAATTTTCTAACGATCCCTGGAAAAATGTCACATGATTTTGCAGTCGCCTTGAACAAACGGTGACGTCGATGACCACTTCGTTCCATGACGACAGACGAGAGACTTTTTCGATATTTTGCTTTTGGCAGCGTCGATTATTTCGTTTTCCGAGGCCGGTATCATATAATAGATGTTTCTATGGTGTGAAAATGTTTAGTATTTGGGCAGAGGGAGGTGATTTTGATTTCTGACACGCAATGAACAATGATTTAGAGTCGTAGATCCGTTTCTTCGAAGGCTATGGTGTCGTATTAACTGTTCCTATCCTAATCCAATTGGGGTATATACAAGGTCGTTTCTTCGCTCTAAATCAAAAGAAGTTAATTTAGAGCGAAGAAATATATACTCGAATCTGTTTTTGTATTAGCTTGGCTTGCCATAGAAACAATTAATATGCCATTATAGCTCTCGAAGAAACGGATCTACAGGGCAGGAGTTTATCTATGGGAGAGCATAACGTGTCAGGAAAATATCCTCATGTTGAAATAATCTCTTCTCTTCTGGCCCTTTCGGGCGGGACGCTTTGAGAGCCCTATTTATAGTAAACGATTATTAATAAAAATCAGTTTTATGGTAGTCGCCCAAGCCATATTCAAAATTTCGTATTCTTTTTTTAATTTGGCTTAATGTTATTTCGATTAATCTAAAAGCGAATTGTGACGTCCGTCCGTCTGCTCGTTTCGCGGTGAATCATTTTCGAAATGTTCGATATGATTGTTTAAAAAAATCGTTGCACACTGTCCCTAAAATATTGGATTTACGTCAAGTCAAACAAACAGTCGGGGCCGTGTATAAAGAGCGTATATTTTTAATAAAAGTCGAATCTCTTAATATAAACGGGCGATAGGACTTTCCAAATTATGATGAGAACTGATTGATTCATACGCATTTTTTTAGCGCAAACTAGTTTGAATCATTGCAGAAGCAAAAACTGTAGATTTTGAAAACTTTATTATTTATTTATTTTTACATTTCAGTATGTTGACGCGCTATATACGTGAATAAGGCTTTAAAATTAGACGCCATACTTACCGTCCGTTACCATGGCAACAATGGACAAAAATAAAAAAAATAATAATAAATAAACAATACAGCAATAAAGCCGGAGCCATTATTCTTATAACCTCGTATCGGTTTCGCCTTGCAAAAGGTGATATACCGACACACACAGCGTTTTTGCCGCTGGCAACGCTTTTTCGTAATGAATGTGCAATATTATGTATATTGCCTAGGACCTAGATCAGCGTTGTATGCCGGTGCTTTTTAAATAATTAACCTTATTGCATACAAACCTATATATAAATAAATTAGGACTAGGTTAGCCGTTTAGTTCCCCGCTTGCGTCTGTGCAGGTATGCTTTTACGTTTAAAATCGGAACTGGAAATTTGTTTATTGGTACGGGGGAATTAGAAAAGTTATGGAAGTCTAAGTATACCAGGACGGTTCAAATCAACATGATCGATACGTTAATAGAAAATTACTCTAATTGTAGGCAAAATATCTAAAGTACAGGACTCACCTGTCTTTTGCCACGTGAATGTCAAATTTATGGAACAGTGTTGCCTAGTTTCAAAGAAATCTCATTTGCTTCTAGAGGTTTAAACCGATGTCATAAACGGCGAAATTTAAAAATAATCCTCGAATGATTCTTCGAAGGAAAATTTTCCAAACGGGAGAGGGATTCGAAAAAATCTTCGAAAGAAAGATTTTTGCTTTAATTATTAGCTTTCCAACCTGGGAAGCATATCAGAAATCAGTAAAGCGCAATCTGTCACATATGCGAGGAGAATATATGGCATGTTTCATTTAAGCAGATCAAAAAGCTAATTTGAAAATTGGTTGATTTTTTTTTCCTAATTTTTAATTCGAAATTATTTATTTAGTTTTTCTTTGTTCTATTTTCCATATCCTAATTATTCCTCCTTCTGTTCCTTTTACTCTATTATTGTCAGAATGTTTAATGTGAAAGTTTGACTCTTTTTAATTCGTTTTTATCTAGAATATTGTACATTACATGTGCACTATTCTGTACACTTTTTTGCCCAAATTCTGATGGTATTTATAAGGTAAATATCTATTTTTATAATCTTATAGATAACAAAATTTAGACCCTTAGGCCATCCTGTATTAGTTAGGATATTTAGGTTGATCATAACGTGAGGAAGCCACTGATTCTGGGTAAATAAATTCCAGAAATTTTCCTAAAATCCGTGCCAAATTCGTTCCGTTTTCCAAATGTGAAATGTATTTTAAATTAAAACAAAAAAATTAAGCCCGTCGTACGTCTAGCCAAATTTCTAGACCTCCGCGATAAATAATTTTTGGCAAACGATTTCGCGACGCAATAAGTTGTATTATTGTGCTTTTGCCGATGGTTTTCGATGGACGCCACATGTCTATAGTGAAAATACGGAATATTTTTACTTTGTTTTCGATGACCCGTTTCCAAAAAATGTGTCTTGTGACTCAATTTCTGAAAACAAATATATTTAGAATATAGAATATATTAGAATATCAAGTGAACACAGATTGGTAAGAACATATATAACAATAAAGAAATTACCAAAAAAAAAATATCAAACACGACAAAATAGACCAATAAACATAGATCTGATTAAATTAAAAAATAACAGTAATGCATACAAGATTGAAGTAACACAGAAACTGAGAGAGCAAGACGATGGCGGAGGAATAACAGATATGGAAACCTTAACAGATAAGATAATAACATCAATGAAAGAAGCTGCCCAAAAAATAGCCAAAAAAGAAAAGACTAAAACAGAAAAACTTAGCAAACATACAAGAGAAAAAATAGAATACAGAAACAAACTATCTAAAAAAAAATCAAACACAAGAATACAGAAAAGCCGCCAAAGAAGCAAGACAACTAATAAGAAAAGATATCCAAATATACTGGGAAAACCAAATAGAAAAATCAATAGAAGAAAACAAAGATCTGAAATGCCTAAGAAAAATAGGTGGACGACAACAACTCATATGTGTGAAAGATACGGACGGAACAGAAACAAGGGACACACAAAAAATTCTAGAAATAACAGAGGAATTCTATAGAGAAATATATACGTCCAAATTCGACGAAAGCCCCGAATTCACAGCAAACACAAAAAAGGTCTTAAACGTAGGATCCAAAGATATACCGGATATAGATGAACAAGAAATAGAGTTAGCATTAAGTATAATGAAAAACAATAAAGCACCGGGAGAAGACGGCATAACGATTGAACTAATCAAAGAAGTAGGAGAAAACATCATCAAGGAACTATGTAAACTATTTAACAACTCTCACGACATCACGCAGTGCTCCGCTAACTTCTCAAAATGTGTAAACTGCGGGGGCCTCCACCGCTCTGTTGACACGGAGTGCCCTGTGTATGTTTACAAATTGAACATTATAGAGACAACAGGGAACAAAGCAGGGCAAACCAAACCTGCCTACAAACCAGCGCCGCCGCCGGCAAACCCGGCCTGGAGGGGCAAAGCACCCGGACTAGTAGCAGACGGCCCAAGTAGGGGCCAAGGCCTAAACAATGGCCACCGTGAAGAGGACTACAATGGACAGTTCCCACCCCTACGTAACAGAAACACACAGAAAAACAATGAAAATCAACCTCAAGCAAACAATAATGTACAGGTTAGTGGCTCTACACGCGTTGGCTTGAACAGAAATAATCATAACAACAAAAATGTTAACCATGTAAATATTGCTAATACTATGAGTAACCTTAATAACGTTGTAAATAGAATTAATAACCTAGTCAACCTGGACCAACTATTCTTGGCCTTGGATTGTTACTCGAACATGCTGGAAGCGTGTCGAGGCGATAAAGCAGAAATCCTGCAAGCCTCGATACGCTTTTTCTCGTTCGAGTACCAAAGATTTGATATATAATGCTTATAGTAGCCAGTTAGAATTGTAACAGCATCAGGCCCAAAATGGGCGAATTCCGTAATTTTATGCAAACCTCTAATTTTCAGATTGTTTTTCTCAATGAAACGAGATTAACTCCTAATTTTACTTTTAAGATTAGGAACTATAATATCGAGAGATTTGATAGGCCCGATCGAGCCGGAGGAGGCGTGGCTTGCCTCATACACAGGTCAATCCGCTACCGGCGGGTATATAACGCACGTTCCGTGATAGAGCATGTCAGCTGTCAGCATTGAACTGGAGAGCGGCCTGCGTGTGTGTGGCTGCTACGCCGCTCCGACCCTCCGCCTCACGGCAAACGATATCCTTGCTTTACTACCGCAAAACAGAGTATCCCTGCTAATTGGCGACCTTAACGCCACGCACGCCGATTGGGGCGGCAGAACCAACGGCAGGGGTAGACTACTTAAGGGTATAGTCGAAAATAATCTGGAAATGTCCTATCATAGAACTCCAAATCCCACTTATCTTCGCAATGGCTCATTCCTGGA
>JAEQML010081577.1:0-11154 GCA_016904865.1 Pissodes strobi
GTGAACCATAAATAAAAGTGAAACCTAATTAAAGCATACCGATATAACTGAAACGAATTATAACGCTCATAACAATTTAAACTAAAAGTAAACTCAAGGGAGCCGAATAGGTCGAGTCCAGTCAGTCCTCAGCGAATTGTCATGTGTTTTACGCCGTTCTGGTAAATTGTATTCAGTCATAGTTTTCATTCTAAATACATACCTTCCTGTATCTGAAGCCCAATTTACGTACAGTTTGTTTCGAATTAAGCGAGTCGTTATTCCATCTGATATACAACCCCCAGCTCAAGGAGGAACGCCGCCAGTAATCTCACTCAGCAGCACGCGCCCAAATTCCTCTTTGACAGTATATAGGGTGACCTTTAGTATCAAGAAAAATTTATTGCCCACTAACCTTGTGTTGTATTTGATTTAGTCTGCTGCTGACCGATGTTCTGTGGTGGCTGCTATCTACAATTTCCCTTGGATAGCGGGGAAGGCTTTGGTGTGATATAAACATAACGAACCCCTCAATCGACGGCAACCGCGCACCAAAAGCCCCCAAGTGTAGATGAGCTCTTGGTGCTTGAACTGAATCGAGATAGATCAGACTTCTAGCTAACTAACATTATTTCTTTCAAATTTCATATTGTAAGTAAAGAAAAGGATATCTTGAGTAACAGTAGTTATTTATAATTTTTGCTCCACTTAAAATTGTAATTTAAGTTGTAAGTAAATTTTCAAATTGTTGATTGCTTCCTCCTGTGTAACAGTCTAACTGAGGTCCACACGATATTTCCCTGAATATCCTGTAATTAGCGATATAAATTGGTCTAAGACTAGGTTATTTTTTCTTACATGTAACGTTGGCGGAAGAAACATCGTGCTTGGCAAGTAGCAGGTGTTCGTCCACTTACTGTGTGCTCTGAGGGAGTCGATACGATAAGAACCAAGTGAGTTCTCGATAAGACCAAGTAACATTTACTTGGGAACAGGCAGAAGCGGTTAAAGTAGAGATCCCAATACGATCGCATGGTTACAGAATAGTTGGACAAGCTAAGTATGAGCCAATCAGAAGATAAATTTATTGTAAAAACCAGTGATATCCTCTTACTCATTCATTATTATTTTTTTTAATATTTTACATTAATTTTAATTCTCATTGCTAGTCAATTTATTCAAAAACTTTATTAGAAATAATTTCATCAATTATATTTGTAATATAATTTTATTATATTGATAATTCTCATTTTACATAAAACCATCACTCATATTCTCATATTTGTAATTTAATTGTCAAATTAATATTTTGTTGTTTGAATTTCTTTGTTTAATTTATCTCAAGATTGAGGTCTGTGAGACAGGAATTATACGGGCAAATTTCTGATATTCTTATCTTTATAGTTATTGATAGTTAAGTATTCATATTCAGTTCGCATTGTCTCTAGGAACTCTGGCGCCCAAAATATAAGAATCTCTGTTAATAAGAGAACATCGAACAACGTCCGAAGAAAATTAAAACAAGTCTCATGAATACAAAATGGCGCACTATGTCATACTTAATTAACTAAATTAACCATCATGACAAATTGGCGACTGAGCTAACTTTCGTTACAAACTGAAGCCTAACTGATCAATTTCGTTACAAGTTTTGTGTGAAACTATAACTATAACAACAATTAAAATAATTTTTATTGTAAACCACATCAAATGAACTCAGGCATTGGTGCTCTATTTTTATTGCACTTATTCTGTCTGTAAATTTTCACTTGTAATCGCTCTAGGGATGAAGGAGATTCGGTATGAAAATTTCACACCAACATAATTTTTAAAAAATCTTTAAATATCTTAGTATCAAACCAAAGGCACTTTAAAGCAAGTAATTAAAAATCAATGTTGATCATGGATGACAGTTTACTATGGCATGTATTTTAATGGTGCCCAGTTAATTGTAAGTTATTTCGTATGGAAGTTCAAAACGTTACGGTTCGTAAAAGAAAAGGTAGAAAATATAAGGGAAGCAGAAAATTCAATTCTAAGTAACACAAAGCGATCTAGGGCAAGCGTGTGAAGACAATTATTAGCATTTACATTGAGAAAGCATATAATATTTACATATATATACGCGATTAATATTAAGAAAAATAATTTTGAAGACTAGAAAAGAAGTGTTATCAAAAGCAATGTGAAACTCTACGGTAAAGCAACTTTAGGAACTCTTTTTTAGGAAATACCACATCAAGTTTGATCCTTTGACGTAACATTTGTAGCTGCCAGGGCGGCGTAACGCAAAACGACGTCTTCTGCAACGTGACCCATCTAGAAGAACGTTCAGTGCTACTGAGTTAACTCAAGAAGAATAGGGTAAAATTTTGGAAGTATGGGATGAAACAACACCTGAAGGTTTACAACGTAAGATTTATGCCGCATCCCACGAGCTAGCTTGGAGAGGCGGAGAAGGGAATTGCCGCCACACTATCATATTTTAACAAATAAAAGGGCAACCTGGAAAATTTTATTGGAAGGATTGTATATGATCCAATTAAGTAAAACCACACAAAATGGATCAAAAAAGCTCGCCAACAGTAAGTGTTTAATTAGAAATTCTGGATCTCCTGAGGTTTGTGCTGTAAGGCTTCTTGAAAAATTAATTGAAAAAAAGACGAAATTCAATTAAAGTGAAAGATTGCTTTAACCCCAAACTTCAACTGAAAGCATTCACAATCAAAATGGTGGTACAAAAATAGTTATGGTTAAAGGATGAAGCTTTAAAGATAATAGAAAGAAAATTAAGATTAGGAACCATTTTGCAAGAACAACGGCTGTTTCAAATTTATCAGTCGAGCGAGTAATCAGCAATTGATAAAAATCAGTGGACATAGCAACAGCCACTCAATAAAACCTTACCTGCAAATAGGTGCTGAGGCCAAAATATGTTCAGAGAGAGTATCGTTCATGTATCCGAAAACCAACATGAAAAAGCAATCAACAATCAATCAAAAGTTAAATACAGCAATTGTGCGCTTAATATTACCAATAATAATTATACTAATAAAAAAATGTTAGCAGCTAAGTACAAATATAAGTTTTTCTTATGCATCTTTTTCTTGGTAGGGAAATTACGGCTACCTGATTTGAAAACAGCGGTTACATAGATGTGTTTTGAGTCGAGGGATATATTAAAATAGGATCAAAAAGATTTATTAGAGATGTAATAAATTAAATATGTCCTTATATATTTTTGTCACTTGGGAAGTTACTTTGTCTTCATCATAATGATTTTCAAAGAATATTATCTGAAGTATTAATTAATTTTGATTAACCGGTTTTAAAAATAGTAAATTTGGGATAATTATTATATTCGAGACTTTCCGGCTTTATTTAGTCAATAGTACAGGAATTATACCGAAAAATGAACTCAAACCCCAGAAAAATTAATTCATAACATCTGATTGTGGTTCTTAAGACAGTGCCTTATCACCGGAAATAATGTCCCCAAAATTCCCCGCATTGGAAACGACACATGAAGCAATAGAAATATTACAATTTTAATATAAACTACTGGAAAGTGAAATCAGCGTTTACGGCCCCAACGGGGCATCTGGTCATGGTTCAAACGTATTTTTGTGAAGAAGAAATATTTTTTACCCGGAAATGACAATTTTTTCCAATCGGGAAAAAAATCACCGGAAATGGCTAAAAAACAGGGCAAAATGGGCTTATCTGAACTGTTTCCGCGTATGTTGTGAGTGTGTGCGTGTGTTGTATGTGTGAGTGCGTTTGACTAGTTTTAAAGGAGATGAAAATGTGATGAAAGAGTTGTTTAAAGAGAAAGAAGGACACATCAGTCCTTGAAAATATTTCATTATTATAAATATTCATATTAAATATAACAGTACCACTTAATACTTAAAATATATCATATGGGGACATAGATTTTACTGAAACAGTAAGTATAAATGCTTTACTATGTACAGTTAAATCAGTCTATAAATTAATATGGCTAAAAATACCACGACTTGACACTTTTACAAATAATTATGAAATAAAAAAAACAAAACGAAATTACTCTAAATGCCATCTGGACCGTCGCGTCGGGGTCTTCTTTTTTATAAGGTAATTCTGCATTAGAACACCTTCTAATGTAGTGATGACACCATTCCCGGCACACCATCTCCGCGGACCGGCATCGACACGCATTTCCATATGCGGACTTGCACGGAAAACCTAATTCAGACGGGGCATGGGCAGGCCGAAGCAGTGTGGCACAAGCCACGCTAGGGTTGTCCAGTTTTATCCAGCCATACTTCGTTGCGTCCAGCTTTGGTCTTGTTCCAAGCCATTTTGGAACTTAATTAATATTTTACTAATGCAGAATGTTTTACCGTTTTATTTTTCTTCAACTTACCTGCAGGTGCAACTGCAATGAATGTTGTCGAGCAGTTACACTTGTAGGGGGCAAAGTTTTCAGCTGCAAATCAGCATCTAGCTTTTGCGTGACGGCTAACTTGTCGTATGGGGTGTAACGAACGTCATCTAGGATGGCACACTTCGCTCCTCTGTACAAAGCAAGAAGCATTTTCTCGCCGCAGGAGAAGATCCTCTCCACCTCTGCTCAGGGCTAATTAAAAAATCCAAAGCTGTTCGTTGCCCTGGAGAATTTTCAATGTTGATGCTTTTCAAAAAACAGCTGACGTTGTATCCTAGCCGAAAAAGGCGTGAGCAAAGAGAATGGCTGACTTCACATTGCCAAAGCGCTTCTGTACCAATTCGATATTGTGCCCTTCCTAGCTCTTCCATAGGTCCCTGGGAGCGAAAAACCACAACTTCTGGGTAGGTTCTCTGAGCCGGACAAGCATGGCATGAATATCCGTGTCTGTTGCAGTTATAGCAACGGTCAGGCTATTATTTTTCGCTAACTGCAAGGATGTCTGCACGGTCAAGGCAACCGCATCCCCGGGGTCCTGTAGCATCCTTATCCCTCTCTGTTCGGGTGCAGGCTTCAGAAGGCGGGTCAAATTTGTTTTATTCTGACCATTTCCCAGGAAGCTAGCTTGTGCTGACAACGATGTCGGCTCGCACAGTCAGAGTAAGGGAGCTTTTCTCCTTAGTTCTTCGCTGTTGCTCTGATGACCTGGTTGACAAGAGGTTAACATGAATGACTGGAACTGGAACAAAGCTGGACGCAACAAAGTATGGCTGGAGAAAATTGGGCAGAACAGCGCGGCTTGTGCCACAGTGCTTCGACCTGTCCGCTGCCCCGCCGAGTCTCCTGAACCTAAATAGATGTGCGTGTAAGTCTGCATATGGAAATGCGTATGGTTGCCGGTCCGTGGGTTTGGTGTGCCGGGAATGTTGTCATCACTGCAGTGGAGATTGCTCTAATGCAGAATTGCCTCATAATGAAAAAGCCGCTCCGACGACCCAGATGGCGTCTAGAGTAATTTCATTTTGCCTGTTTTTATTGCGTAATTATTTCTGAATGTGTCAAGTCATGGTATTTCTAGCCTTATTTATAGACTGATTTAACTGTACAAAGCAAAGCTTTTGTACTACTGTTTCAGTAAAATGAAGAGTCAGGGGGAAAAAAGATGATAGTCCATGGAACATGATTTCGAGAAAACTAAAGTTTAAGGTTAGAAACTAAATAGTTCTGTATTGAAAACCCATAGGATAAAAAGTAAATTCTTAGACAATTATTTATAATATTTAAATGGACATAATGTCTCATTTTAACAAAATACTTAGGAAACATAATAATTATTAACAATAACTCAGATTAGCGCCAATAATTACTTGGAAATAACGCTTAGAGTCCAGGGACTTTCATCAATATTTCCTCTTATTTTATAGTTTTCAAAACATTTATTCAAAATTGTTACAACATAAACATAATTTTAGAATTAAACCTAAATAATTATTAATGTGGTAAGCCTTGTAGGTAGTTTTGGGCTTCATGTCCACAAAATTTCGAGAGCTTTTGTACGTCTCTGTATTTGGCTAATGAAAGCGGCAACGGATATGAAACCAAAACATGAAAACAATAAATTAATAATGATGTACATATTGCTTTCATAAAATAGTATACCTTTATACGAAAACTTCGGCATCTCAAACTCCCCTTTATCATGACTCAATTTGAACGACTTTCCCACGATGTCAAAAGATTGCCAGTTTCCGTTGAAAGTTGTGCGGTAGTATAGTAGCCTTGGGTTTGTCTTTGAAAGTTTCAGTTCCTTAATAGGTCTAGTAGGAAACGCGCAAGTTTTCTTATAAATATTGTTTAGGAGTGTGTCCCATTTGTAAAAAAACTTGTGATTAACGTTTTCGGTCTTGAATGATGTTGGCTTACTCCGACTACTCTCGAAAGTTGAAATCCAGTCTTCCGGCGTCTCTGCCCTAGTTTTTTGATTCACTAGAGCGAAATCCTTATCGCACTCCATATAGGAGTGCCCGCGCACAGGAAATGTCACGTGAATAGAATCTAGGCGTTTTTGAAAATGAATGACGTGGTGTAAGTATCGAAAAACGGTCCAATTTTTATTTTGTCCTGCACACGAATCACAGAAAATGTGCAGTTCTCTTACTCTGTGATCTAAGTAATTGTATAGCATATGGTGAATTAAAGAACACATATGCGTGCTTCCTTTTTTACCTTCTGTTTCTGGATAAGTGTAAAATATTGCATCGTTAGTAGGTAAAAAATGAATAATGAATGTATAAACGGATAACTGTCGACAATAATAGGCATCGTTAGTAGAAATATTAGGCACAGGTAAATTTTTGGCAAAGTCAATGCAGATTGATTCGATTTCAACTTTTGTCCGACTCTCTTTCTTGGCCTCTGTTTTTCTTTTATAAAACATCTGCCTTTTTCAGATGAAGTTTTCGTTCTACTTCTAATTTTTGTATCTTCTTAATTATCCCTTCTTTATCAGTAGCTTTTGAAAGCTCAGAATGCATGTTTTTCAATTTAGTATTAATTTCGTCACAGAACGAACATGTGTCGTAGCTGGGATACCCAAAAGCGATGTTGAACTTTTTATTAAAAATGTCTCTATTATAGCTATCATAGGAAATTTTGCAAACAGGATACTTTTCTTTGAACAAATTTTGCAAACAGGATACTTTTCTTGAACATGTACATTTTAGATACGCTGAGGTCTTCTGGTAAGTAAGTTTTTTTAGTTTTATTCATACTGTAGTGACTGCTGCGAGTCTTGAAAGAAGAAATGTGATTCATCACCAATTCTACTGTGTCTTTTGACAAAGCATGCTTTGTGGTAAAATGCTTACCCCTGCCATCAACTGGAGCAGAGCCACTCATTTTTAATGAACGTTGAATTGTTTGAACTCTCCTACCTGTAATACCATGTATCGATAAAAATGCTTTGTAACATATTTGAACGTCAATACTAGCTTCATCTTCTTGAAGGACTCTAACTCTATAGCGGTAGGATGATTCGTTGAAATTCGCTACTTCAATTTCAGGTTTGCGGGGTCTTCGTCGCTGAATATGAACCAGTGATATTAAACCCGCAAGATATGAGTTTTGTTTATCGTATGTAGACAATTCATTGAATTTTTGCAAAATTTTGTTTCGGGCATCTTCAGTTACTTGAGTAAAACACTTCAACCTTTTACATTCACAATCACTTCCAGGCACATTGCTTTGCAAGCGAAGTTTTTTCGCAACATCACTTACTTGTCCAAGTTTTTTACGCTTCTTCGCATTAACCTCACTTTCTTCCATAATTAAAACAAAACGCACGTGGTCAAACAATAATGCTCCCGACAAGTTCAAACGACGACTAAAAATAATGCATTAGCAAACAAATCTCCGAATCGCCTTTAAACGCAAAAGTGGACTATCAGCGTTTTTCCCGCTGACGCGTGGACATTCATCGTTCTTCCCTAGTTTACCGTATTTTTAAGCCATTGTAACTCGTGACTATTAGCGTTTTTTCCTCGTTCATGGATCGGATAATAAAATATGGGTATAAAGCTACATTCTGCACTGATCACTTTATTTTCGACCAAAAGTGGACTTTCATCTTTCTTTCCCCTGACTCTTCAAATGTATATCCACATATGATATATTTTAAGTATTAAGCTGTACTGTTATATTTAATATGAATATTTACACACACACACACCCACCCCACCCACACCTACTCACCCCCCCAAACACCCATTCACACCCACAAAACACGCCCACACTCACAAGATGTACGTGAGCTTGAAAACGGGTCAGATAATCCCATGTTGCCCCGTTTAGAAAGTTTTAAAATTCCGAATATTTCCGGAGATATCCGGAAAAACACGAAATTTTGAAAAATAATTTCATTTTTTTCCTGGGCTTATTTAAAAACGAGTTTCAAATTTTATTGCTATTTTGCATTGCAACTTTTTTCGCTCATCTAATGGTGGTATTAAGTTTTTAATACGACGTTTCATCTTCAAGCGGTCATCATCAATTTTCTTTTATCAAATACGAACTTCATTTTTTTTTGTATCGTTTTTCAGATGATATTGGCGTTATTACTATTATGAATATCTATTATTAGTTTTTTAAAAAAATTTTTATTATTTTTTTTAATTACTTATTTTGTTTTGGCATAATTTTGAATAGTTTGAGTTAATTAAATTTAATTAAAGTTTGTATTTAAAAAAAGTTGATGACCTTTTAAAGACGAAACGTCTGATAAATTTAATTAACAATCTATTCTAAATTACGCCAAAGCAAAATAAATAATAAAAAAAGAATTAAAAAATAAAAAACAAATTAATAAAAATTAAAAATACTCTAAATAAATATTAACAACCCCAATATCATCTGAAAATTGAAAAAAAAACTAAGTTCTTATTTAAAAAAAGAAAGTTGATGATAACACCTTGAAGACGAAACTTCGGATTCCAAACTGGATACCACCATTGGATAGAGCGGAAAAAGTGACAATGCAAAAGTGCAATCCATTTTGAAATCTGTTTTCAAGTAAACTCAACTTTTTTTTCCGGATATCTCCGGAAATACTCGGAGATTTAAAACTTGCTAGGCATATTGTTAGGCACCTAAATGCGCAATTTTATCCTGATTTGACCGACATTGTATCTTAGGGTTTTCGAGATCCCCATACATATACTCGGATTCGAGCCACTCTGTATGTACAGTTAAAGCCTCCAATTTTAGAACATGTCTACAATCAAAACTTGAAAAGTTTCATATCCTAGTTTCCCAAAGAACATGGGATGTAAAGATTTCTAAAACTGGTTACAGAGCTGCATCTCTTGTTTGTGTAGGAAAAAGAAGGAATGGATTTATAAACTCTCGTCTTAATTCTAAAAATGCTATGAAATTTTTTAACACCAAATGAGAATTTAGAATCAAATATTTTTTTCCACAGGCTAATTATAGATATTTTGCAATTTTTTTTGGGTTGGTTATTAAGTTAAGTTTTCTTAGTTGATTAGTTACTTAAATTTTTGCTCCTTGCCATCTTCATATTCCATACACATAATTTTTAGGCATAGCAGCAGAGTTTCCATATAGGGCCGAACAAAAATACTTTTCTAAAATATTTTTTGTTAAATTGATGGGGCATGTGAAGGACTGGTCATAATAACTCAATAATATAGCAGTCTTTGTGAAACAGCCGTTATTAAATAAAAAACACATATTATGGTTTTTTGATATTTTCCGAACTACCTTCTACCTGTTTGCCGCTATGCTTCCTAATCATTAAATTTTGTTAAGCATACTGTAAGAAAAACTGAAACCAAATTTGTCCTATAACTATAACTATAGTTATAGTAACTATAAATCTGAAGTATATTGTCTTGGTTATCCCGCGGCTTGACCAATATCTGCTATTTTGGGTGGTTAACATTTCTACCCTGCTAACATAAGCTTCACCTGATCATATAAGAATCTCTGATTATTTTAATGATTAGCAAAATATACCCTAAAAACTGGGTGCCTGCCAGTAGTTTCTTCCCGTTGGAATAGTTCTAAAAGATTAATATTAAAAGTTGATTGGTATGATGTAAAGTAAACAAATAAATAATTAATATATCAAACAATTTCATATCCAAGCACAAAGCTAAAACTAGCACATTTGTTTTATCGTTAAAGTAATGAAAACATTGTTAGAAGCGATTTCCCTATTAAGTTTGGTCCTTTATTTTCGTTTACGGATAGCAGCATTATATAATACTGCTTGTTTTAATCCCTGCACAATGAGTATTCAAGTATTTGGCAAAAAAGAACGACAAAACTCGTAAAAAAGTCCATCGGGATCTCACTACTGTCAAATTTGGGGTTGATGAATGATATATTATGTCAGAAAATGATTAAGGGGAATTATTGATTTAACAGAATCCCTCAGCTATACGGCGCTTTGATATTTCTTACAAGGACCATTAGCTGGTTTTAAATTTCCGTTTCACAATCCTTCTTAAATGAAATGTATTTTATCGCGTTGTTTTCTCATGTTATATTAAATTTTCAAATACGAATTTCACAAGAGGAAAATTATTATATTTTTTTTTGAATTCCACACTTTTCTATCAATAAATTATATTACACGTCCAATAAAAGATTTTTATCATGCTTTTACATAGTAGAAAGTTAATAATAACGCATGTTAGTGCTGCTACTTATTATTTTATATGAATGATGACTGTATAGCGATGTTTAATTAAAAATTAATAAGCTTGAGACGATGTATTTTTTCTGACGGGATGTAGCAATTATTAGCACTGGTGTATTTTCTCAAGATAGCATGAAAAATCGATGCTGAAATTTATTGCTCTAGAGCCCGCGCAAGTAAGTAGCGGTAGTATTCCTTACTTTGTTAAAGCTCTGAATTTCTGCGACGATTAACAATATTTTTGCGTTTTCGTGCAATAATAGTGTCAAAGGGGATTTTGGGCGCTTCCCAATGACGTGTCGCTGAGTATATTTGTTGGCGGCATTCCTCTTTGCTCTTTCAGGCGGCGTAACTCAGAAGGAATAATGACTCGCTTACTTCGAAACAAACTGTACGTATATTGATTCCCAGGTTTGGTATACAGGAAGGTATGCACTATGTTTGGATATAATTTACCAGAATAGCGTAAAACGCAGGATCATTCGTTGAGGACTGACCGACTCGACCTATTTGGTTCCCTTGAAAC
>JAEQML010081578.1:0-11154 GCA_016904865.1 Pissodes strobi
GGACTCCCGCCATTTTAAATAAGTAAAACGTTATTTAATCATTAACAACTAGTGCTAACTATTTTTAGTTAAAGTTCTTACCAAAGTGGGTTTACATAAAGAACGGGTGCTCCAGACAAAATACAGGAGGATTCATCCTCAAACCTCCAAAATTTTAAATAATCTTAATTTATGACATTTATAGAACCACGTGCTACAGCTAACCTACTAAACTAGTTAAACTACTTTCAGGTGAAATCAAGCAAGGTAACCGAACAATTCGATTTATTTTTAAATAAAGACATACGTTATTAATCTAGTTTTATTAAAATTTCATGTGAACAAGGATGGTATTATGTGTGTTAAGTGTAGGGAACGAAGATGGGAGGTCGGCAAAAAGGCAGTCACGTTAGCGGCGTTCTTGCTTCATACACCATGCGCACGCATTGCTACGGTAATACCTACGATCTAAACTCCGTAACAGTTGGAACGTTTTATTTAATATAAAGATTTCGTCATTTTTAGTCGAAAATCATTGGAGAGACCGGCCATTACTGGAGCATCCGATGTACGTGGAGACCATTAGTTGGTTATTAAGGGTTGTGTTTTTGATTACCTTCCCTTTGAGGAGCATGGTGTTGTTTAGCCCATCATTCACCTGGCGCAGGATGGTCCAGCAATTGCAGGTATCTTTCTTTTTCCAGTTTTAAGATGTAACTGTAAACGGAGCTAAGATTCTGAGTGTCACTTTTCTTATTCATAGTATTATTTTCTTGGTTTATATGAACCATCTCTAAGAATATTCTTTTGTACTATGGGGTGACTTTATCCAGGATCTCAGCTCCATTCCAATTAATGGCGTGGCCTGATTGGATATGATGTTCCGCTAGTGCACAAGAAGGAATCAGTCTAGTACAGTCACTCTTATGTGAAGTTATACGGCCCTTTAACGACCTAGAAGTTTGGCCTATATACGATAGATTACAATTATGACACGGTATACTATATACAATATTACTGTTTTCTGTTAATGCTAAAGGCGTTTTAGTTTTTGAGTATATAAGTGATAGGGTCTTTAATTGTTTTCTCGCTATTCTCAAATCTGTTGATTGGAAGATTTTAGTTATTTTTTCAGTGAGGCCTTCTAAGTAAGGCAGCGTTATATATTTTTGACATTGTGTCGAGTTGTTTAAGCTTAGATTACTTTGAGAAAGTTGTGGGACTCTTGTACTCTGTGTGTTAAGTGATATTGGCTGTGAGGGCCTCTCGAATATGTTCTCCTCAATTGCATATTGAGTGTTAAACAGGAATTTATTAATTAGATGTAATGGATAAGAGTTGTCCAAAAATATTGTTTTTAGTTTATTTAAAGCCTGTGTTCTTAACAGTGGGTGAGTGAGTTTCACAGCCCTGGCTTTCATACCTAACAGTAAGTTTATTTTTACTCTCATAGGGTGGTAGGAGTAATAGCTGATAAGCCTGTTCGAGCAGTACGGCTTTCTATACCACGAAGTTATGAGTAGGTTATCCTCAGTGCGTGTTACCAACATGTCGAGGAAGGGAATACTGTTGTCGAGTTCCTCTTCCACCGTGAACTGTATATGCTGGTTATAACTGTTAAAAAGCTCAAGGACTGTTTCAACTCTACCCCTTGGTACGGCCAGTAAAAGGTCATCCACGTACCTTTTTACAAATGGGATGTGAAATGGCATATATCGGAGGCAGTCATTCACTAACCAAATCATCAAGCACAAAATTGACTAAGATAGGTGAGATTTTTGAGCCCATAGGGGTACCGAAAATTTTGTTGCGCGTAAAACCCTTTCAATGTGTTAGCGAGATATAATGAATAGGATGATACCTACCCTTAACGATGCGGCCAGCGCAACATGTGTGCTCCGACTTGCTCGTCGGCGTGGGAGTGGGTCAATTATTACTATTAACTCCGTTGCGCGTGTACCATGGTATACGTGGCGCCCAACGTCACTGCGCCAAATAGAGGACTGTTCCAGTTTAATCGTTTGCCCTTTGGTCCCCATAACGCACCTGCCACCTGGCAGCGGCTCATTGACAATGTTCTGGGTGCAGACTTAGAACCACATGTGTTTGTCTATTTGGATGACATTGTCATCGTGACGTCAGACTTTGGAACTCACCTAAAGGTCCTTGAAGAAGTATTTAGGAGACTTCGTTAGGCGAACCTCACGATAAGTAGAGAAAAGTGTCAGTTTTGTAGGCCACAGCTGAAGTATTTAGGATACGTTGTGGATAAGCATGGTTTGCATATGGATTCGGATAAAGTCAAAGCCATGTTGGAAGTCCCAGTTCCTCGGAACGTTAAAGAAGTGAAACGTATTGTGGGTACATTCTCTTGGTATAGGAGGTTTATCAAAGACTTTTCTACGGTTATAGCACCGATCACTGACCTATTGCGGAAGTCTAGGAAGTTCGAATGGACACAGCAGTGTGAGACAGCGTTTAGGAAGATTAAGGAATGTCTAGTTGAAGCACCAGTATTAAGCTGTCCTGATTACTCGCTACCGTTCGTAGTACAATGTGATAGTTCTGGGTATGGCATAGGCGCGGTTTTAACTCAACCACAACCGGATGGTACAGAACGAGTTATAAGCTATCTTAGCCGCAGCTTAACTAAGCAAGAGCAAAATTACTCGACCACTGAAAGAGAATGTCTTGCAGTTCTATGGTCAGTTAATAAGCTAAGACCCTACTTAGACTTGGTTCCATTCTCAGTAATCACGGATCACTATTCGTTGGTATGGTTGCAGAACATGAAACAACCTACTGGAAGACTAGCGAGATGGCAAGTTCAGCTTCAACAGTATGATTTCACCCTTATCCACCGGAAAGGAAAGGAACATGTTGTTCCAGACATGTTGTCCAGGGCTGTGCCGCAATTGGATGCTGTAGACACAAATGAACCGCCGACGCCGGTGAGAGATAAATGGTACTTGAGAATGATGGAGAGGGTCAAAGGTAATCCTTTGAAGTTTTCTGGTTGGAGAATAGGCGATAATAAGATGTGGAAATTTGTAAAATGTGACTATCCAGAGTTAAGACCGGAAGTAGACAATTGGAAGGAAGTAGTTCCTAAGGAGGATAGAAGGAAGATAATAGCTCGTGCTCATGAACCACCTACATCGGGACACATGGGTGTTTACAAGACTTTTTCACGGGTAGCGGAGCGATTCTATTGGCCAAAAATGAGAAACGATATTTCCAGATTCGTTGGCCGTTGCGACATTTGTATCCGTCATAAGGTACCACCCGGACCACCGAAAGCAAAAATGGTTACCCATACTAAACCTCAACGTCCCTGGGAAGTTATCTCCACCGATCTCATTGGACCTTTGCCTAGGTCAAAGCATGGCTATACTTTCTTGTTGGTAGTAACAGATTATCACAGCAAATTTTCACTCCTTTGTCCTCTTCGCAAGGCCACGTCGGAAGCTGTTGTTCGTTTCATAGAACAGAATGTTTTCCTATTGTTTGGAGTCCCTTCTACCATTTTGTGCGATAATGGACCGCAATATCGGGGTCGACCATTCCTAAAACTAGCTGAGAGGTACAAAGTTCGACTGAAGTTCAATGCGAACTACCATCCACGTGCAAATCCAACAGAGAGAGTGAATCGAACACTGAAGACGATGTTACGAATGTATATTTCTGACAATCACCGTGATTGGGATGCGAATTTGGATAAGATAGCTTGTGCTATTCGTACATCTGTTCATGAGACTACGAAACTTAGCCCTTACTTTGTGAATTTTGGACGGAGGATGATTATGTCGGGTGATGAGCATAGAAAGAAGGATATCCCAGAAGTGGATGGTCGAACCGACATAAGTGCAGAACGTCGTGGTGAAGTAATGGGTAAAGTGTTTGAAGATGTCAGATTGCGTCTCGAGGCTGCAGGGAAGCAGAGTGTCGAGCGATATAATCTCCGTTGTCGTCATGTGGAATATCTTCCCAATCAGATTGTCTATAGGAAGAATTATGCTCTCTCGGATGCCAGTAAATTTTTCGCTAGGAAGTTAGCACCGGAGTATCTCGGTCCGTTTCTCATTAGCAAACGTGTGTCTCCATGGACTTACGAATTGAAGGATGAGTTAGGAAATTCAAAGGGAGTCTGGCATATCAAGGACTTAAAAGATATTAGTGGCGACGAATAGATTGTATATATATCATAGTTTAGAAAATACCTTGTATATATAGTTTATGGTTCGAGTTTTTGCTAGCTTTTTAACATCGAATTCCACGACCTAGGTACTCGTTTATGGCTAGATATCGTCCTCTTTCTTCAGAAAACCTTCTTAGGAGGTAGTGCGTATATATGTCTGATAAAAGTTTAAGAATTTTTAATTCACCCTGAGGGGAATATTACTTTTTCGGGCGATAGAGAGTGGCGTAGTTTATGGCTTGACTGTGGATGGGCTGGTTTTTGCCTAAAGTCAAGATTGGATTAGTAACTCGCCACGTGCAGTGTATTCTGGAACAAAGTACGCCGTTTCCTTCTTCGAGGAATGTCTGTAGAAGAGAGCGTTTGCTCCCCAATTCGTCATTACCACCGAAAAACCCTAAGTAGTTAGGGTTTTTTTTTTCTTTGTACGGGAGCCAGTTTTCTGGGGAGTCATTTTTATTGGAAGCCAGTTTATTGAAGTTATTATTTTGGCTGGAGCTGTTGTGCTTGGAGCTGTGTATAAGGAGCGAGCTTTGCTTGGAGAGATGTTTAAGTAGCTGCCAGTCAATACAGTTGGTTGTGGTTTATTGGTACCAACTGTAGCCATAGAGGTATGGGATTACCTCAAATGCCACTGAGAGTTTATGGTCCCAAGGTGCATTACTGAAGTCCGCGTGCAGAAGGCCGTAGGTGATATCGGCGGAGACCAGTTAAGATAAGTTTAGGTTATATTTGTGATCTTTTCGGCATAATGATAGTGGCTGTCACTGATATTTTCACGCGTGTATTTTCAGCGTGTTATTGATATTTTTCAGCGTATATTAGATTGCGTGTTTTAGAGTTTTCCGGCGTTGCAGCATATCGCGTGTTTAGTTTTCTGCGTGGTACTGATATAACTATACTCGGTACTGTTTGGGTGTAAGCATAGCTTACCTATGTAAATCTAATTAACTGCTGAATCTACTAGTGTGATTCTATTAATGCTCATGTTTTTATGTATTACCTCTCTTGATCTTACAATTTGATTTATATTGCGTTAAATGATCAACATTGTCGTCCTGATTAACTAAATATCTGATTATAATAATTTTATATAACGGTATTTTATAATCTGAATCAGTAAGGTTTATTCATGTACAACTGCGAGTCGTCTACCATGGTAAACGCGCCCAAAGTTTAGTAGCTACTATTAGACGGATAACTGTGATTATTGATTAATTTGTGAACTTGGTTTGGTCTTCGTAATCATTTGATGTTATATTGTTAATCCGTTATAGCTAAAGCGTGCCTAATAAGTGTTCGATCATTCTTTATCTATATCACTTCTATTATAACGCAATTTTAATTCAAATTACTGTCCTTACATTTATGAGCATATAGATTATTATTTGTTTCCAATTGAGCTCTTTTACCTGTTGTATATTTATATTATTTTGATTATTGGAAGTAATATGACGACACGTTACTGTCAAACCTAACGAACGCCAATAAACTTAAAACCTGCACGAACGTGACCGTTTTTTATTTACTCTGAAATCCATCAACCAAACAATTGTATTTATCAGTCGTCTGGATTTTAAATCGCCCTTGCGTAGCGGATAATCGTCGATTTTGGATCGCCCTTATGGATTCTTAAGACCGAGGATCTTCCTGTTTGGATCTGCGGATTTGGATACTTCAAACTGGTGGCGCCCTGGTCAAAAGTAAGTAATTGACCCACTCCCACGCCGACGAGCAAGTCGGAGCACACATGTTGCGCTGGCCGCATCCTTAAGGGTAGGTATCATCTGATTCATTATATCTCGCTAACACATTTGAAAGGGTTTTACGCGCAACAATTTGTTTATAGTAGGTGTCATTGAAAATCATCACATTAGAGTCGAATATGAAATTGAGAATTCTTTCAAATGTCTCAAAGTCTAAATTGCAATATTGGGAGATTGTGTCCCATTTATTAAGCTTTCGACAATGACTTCCAGAGGGAGATTAGTGAATAGCGAGACTACATCAAAACTCACAATGACATAATTGTTAGGCAGCTCATAACTGTTGATGAATTCGCTAAAAGAGAAGGAGCTCTTTACATAAAAGTTGTTGTTTATATCATATGCTGCTGTCAATATATTAGTTAGATATTTTGCTAGGGACCCATTAGGGCAATTTAATAATAATAATAATAAGCCTTTATTTCCAACAGGTTAAATACCCAATTACAGGAAATTCAAAGTATATATAAGAAGAAGTTATATAAAGAAAAAGAAGTTATCGTATATCTTAAGTAAATCACGAAATTACAAAACCACAATAGAAGACTACAAACAAAATATACAATAGAAAACAATGAAGAAAGATCAATTTAGCGATGTTCAACATTTAATCTCCGGCATCGACCGTGCGCATGTGATTTAAAATAAAAGTTAAATTATCGTTGTGAATGTCACACGTGTCACCAATGGAATTAAAGTTCTTACACATAAAGTAACTTGGACTATGATATAGTATGTTGGATCGGGCGGTGTCCAAGTTGAAGGCAAGTCGCTGTCTGGATTCAGGGCGTGGTACACGAAAGGAAATTCTTTGTAAAAGAGAAGGACAATCGATAATGTTGTTCAGTAACTTAAATAGAAATTTTACGGATTGCATCTCTCTCCTTTTCGCAAGAGGCAGTTCACCATACTTCGTGAGCAGTGTATAATGGTCGAAGCCCCTTGCAGGGTAGACACCATCATCCTTTAGCGCCTGGCACTTAAGGAATCGCCGCTGAACTGATTCCAGTAGTTGAGTGTGGCAGTCGTAGATCGGGAACCAGACAAGGGAACCATAGTCCAGCCTGGACCTGACAAAGGCGTAATAAAGAATTTTGGCAGTTGCGGTCCTTGTAAACAGTTTGCAGTTTCGAAGCAAAAACCCAGCATCCGTGATGCTTTTGAGACAGCGTCATCAATGTGAGGAATAAAGGAAAATTTTTCATCAAAGGTGACTCCGAGATCTTTAAAGCTGCTAGTCCTGGCAAGAGTTGTCCCATTAGCTAAGTAATTGACGATATGTGGATTATTAATGCGAAAGTAGCTGGTAACATTACACTTAGCGACATTTAGATTAAGTCTGTTCAGACTGCACCAATGGCTTACAATATCGATATTCGACTGCAACAGAGCGCAATCGGCAGCGGAATTTATACAGGAAAATAGCTTTAGGTCGTCTGCATATGCTAACCTTTGGCAGGTGAGCATAGTGATAAGGTCGTTAATGTAAATGTTAAATAGAAGGGGACCCAGATTAGAACCTTGAGGAACTCCCGAGGTGGATGTAAAGCAAGCAGATTTTAAGCCCTCAATTGACACATACTGGGAACGGTCAGTCAGGTAGGAGCCGAAAAGCTTTACTAAGCGATCGGAGAAACCAAACTGACGCTCAAGTTTATTTAATAAGATGAAATGATCAATCTGATCAAATGCCTTCTGAAAGTCTGTATAAACCACGTCAACCTGACCTCTATCATTAAGGAGTTCGCACACAAATTGAGAAAACGATGCCAGGTTTGTAGTGCATGGTCTACCGGCAACAAAGCCGTGCTGCTCATCGGAAAGCATTGGTTTAACCTTTGGAAAAATCAATTTGTAAAGCGCCAGTTCAAATAACTTTGAGAAGTTACATAGGATAGATATAGGGCGGTAATTTTCTACCACGCCAGCGTCGCCCTTCTTAAAGATGGGACATACTTTTGCTTGCTTCCAGATATCGGGAAAAACGCCGGTGTTTAGGATAAGAATAAAAATATGAAGCAGAGGGTCCAATAAGGCAACAGAGCAATCTTTAACTAGAAAGCTAGGAATCAGATCAGGGCCGGAGGTAATTTTATTCTTAAGACACTTGCTTGCTGCCAAGATATCGCTGGCCGTGAACGCTGCTACATCAATATAAGTTGAGGAAGCTTCAGACACAAAAGGATGCTCTCTATGGGCTGAGTTTGTATAAACGCTATTGAAATATTCACCAAAAACTGAGACAATGCTGTAAGGGGTGTCATAAGATCTGTTGGAGAATTTCATTGAGCGAGGAATTTGGGACTGGTTTTGTTTGCTTTGAATAAAGGACCAAAAATTACTAGGATCTGACGTTATTTTGTTTTCCAGACCCAGGACGTAGCTTCTGTAGGCTCTTGCGGTCTGCGCTTTAATGTCTTTGCGCAAGGACCTGAAACGCTCTAAGTAGTTATTAGACTTGAGGGTTTTAAAGTCACGTAGTGCTTTTTCCTTTTTATAGATATTACGTATAATATGAATAGACGATTGGTCTCACTGATAAAGTAGGCTTATGTATTTTAGGAAGAGTGTAGAACCTAGGAATTACGGTATTATATGTATTCATTTTAGAAGCCTGATCTTCATCAATGAACCCACTGTTCCTCAGATCTCTAACGATTCTGTTAGCTTTAAGTTGTAATGTATAAGTAGGATTACTATTAAGTTGGATGTAATATTGCTGATCATTTAGTAGTTCTTGACTAATTCTGATGTAGTCTGTTTTATATAAAGCTACAGTAACGTTACCCTTATCGTTACGGACCACATACATGTCAGGGTGGTCTTTCAAAAAGAGTTTTGCTTTCTTGAAAGTTGTATTGAGAGCAGGATTCGAATCATGATTTTTATGTATGAAATTTGTTATAACGTTTGTGCATTGGGCCCTATAGCAATCTTTCTGTGTATTATCAAAGGAAATAAGAGCGTTTTCAATATCAGCGATCAAATGAGTTATTTTAACTTCCTTAGTAGGTGGACATAAACTGAATTTTGGTCCCAAAGACAACAGATCAATTACATCCTGTGGGATTTCAATGTTAGTAAGATTTTTAAACCAGTGATTTTTAGTTTTTATAGAGTTGACTAAGTTTGATTTTAGAAAGTTTATTTTATTTATATTTCTATCTTTTATATCTTTAAACATTTTATTGTACCTACGTTGTTGTCTAATATCGAACTTCTTCGTTCCCTACACTTAACACACGTAATACCATCCTTGTTCACATGAAATTTTAATAAAACTAGATTAATAACGTATGTCTTTATTTAAAAATAAATCGAATTGTTCGGTGACCTTGCTTGATTTCACCTGAAAGTAGTTTAACTAGTTTAGTAGGTTAGCTGTAGCACGTGGTTCTATAAATGTCATAAAATAAGATTATTTAAAATTTTGGCGGTTTGAGGATGAATCCTCCTGTATTTTGTCTGGAGCACCCGTTCTTTATGTAAACCTACTTTGGTAAGAACGTTAACTAAAAATAGTTAGCACTAGTTGCTATTTATTTTGTATTTTTGTAGAAGTCCTGACGATGAGTTAGAATAAACTCGAAAGCTTGACATATCAAAAAAGGGTTTTTCTTTATCCCTTAAGGCCAATAATATTGAAGACTGCATCCCCATGATCCTAGTTTAGATTTGTGTACTAACTAGCCAGTCGTGACTACCCAGCTCCTTCTTATTACAGAAATGGGGTTTTTCTCAGATATTGAACATCAATACGGAACTGCCACTGTAGGCTTACTAAAATCCATGGCCAAAATCACCAACCAGCGGGCCTCCATGCGGAATCGGAGGATATTTCTATTGAACTGTCGTAGGTTGAACATCACACCTACCCACATCACCAATGGTACAGCTAATATAAACACCTTACTTCATCATACACAAGGCCATCTAGGGAATAGTGTAAGGAATTTAAACAAAAGGTTGGTACGCAAAATATTAAACTTAGAGATTAGTGCAACTTTCTGTGAATTAAAAAATCTTAACGAACGAAAGAAGTCGATTACAGCTCAACTCTCTACCATCTTACCGGGTTATATTCTTGAAGAGTTCGATATTAGACAACAACGTAGGTACAATAAAATGTTTAAAGATATAAAAGATAGAAATATAAATAAAATAAACTTTCTAAAATCAAACTTAGTAAACTCCATAAAAACTAAAAATCACTGGTTCAAAAATCTTACTAACATTGAAATCCCACAGGATGTAATCGACCTGTTGTCTTTGGGACCAAAATTCAGTTTATGTCCGCCTACTAAGGAACTTAAAATAACTCATTTGCTCGCTGATATTGAAAACGCCATTATTTCCTTTGATAATACACAGAAAGATTGCTATAGGGCCCAATGCACAAACGTCATAACTAATTTTATACATAAAAATCATGATTCGAATCCTGCTCTCAATACAACTTTTAAGAAAGCAAAACTCTTTTTGAAAGACCACCCTGACATGTATGTGGTCCGTAGCGATAAGGGTAACGTTACTGTAGCTTTATACAAAACTGACTACATCAGAATGAGTCAAGAACTATTAAATGATCAACAATATTACATCCAACTTAATAATAATCCTACTTATACACTACAACTTAAAGCTAACAGAATCGTTAGAGATTTGAAGAACAGTGGGTTCATTGATGAAGATCAGGCTTCTAAAATGAATACATATAATACCGTAACTCCTAGGTTCTACACACTGCCTAAAATACATAAGCCTACTTTATCAGTGAAACCAATCGTCTCTTCAATAAATTGCCCTAATGGGTCCCTAGCAAAATATCTAACTAATATATTGACGGCAGCATATGATATAAACAACAACTTCTATGTAAAGAGCTCCTTCTCCTTTAGTGAATTCATCAACAATTATCAGCTGCCTAACAATTATGTCATTGTAAGTTTTGATGTAGTCTCGCTATTCACTAATCTCCCTCTGGAAGTCATTGTCGAAAGCTTAAGAAATAAATGGGACACAATCTCCCAATATTGCAATTTGGACTTTGAAACATTTGAAAGAATTCTCAATTTCATATTCGACTCTAATGTGATGATTTTTAATGACACCTACTATAAACAAATTTTCGGTACCCCTATGGGCTCAAAAATCTCACCTATCCTAGTCAATTTTGTGCTTGATGATTTGGTGAGTGATTGCCTCCGATAT
>JAEQML010081579.1:0-11154 GCA_016904865.1 Pissodes strobi
AAATTGAATTTCCAGTAGAATTTCTTCGAATTTTCCCTCATAGTATTGCTGGTTTTAATATTTTTTCTTTTCATTCTCATTTCATTAAATTTTCAGTTTATTTGTTACATCAAGCATATAATTATTAGCACTCGCCCTGTCTCGTCTCAACGCTGACGTACCTACATTACGTTGCATTTGTGAGAGGTTAATCTCACATATGAAAATTTATCTGTTTTTTTTATCTTTTATCTAAATTTCTATTTCGATGCGAGATAGTGATTATCTTATCTTTGTCATTAATTAAATTGAGGCGCAATTGCGCTCAATTTTCGTTTATGTGCCAAGGGCGGAAATAAAAGTAATAGCAATTACTTATTTTGAGTTATAAGACTCGTTATTAGAGGTTGTACCTCTATTTTTCTATTTATTATCAAATTCTAGTTATCTTTTATTTAGATTTACCGAGAGTCACTGAATTGGAACGTTATTCCATTATTTTCTTTTAAATTTAAAATTTCAGTCATTATTTTCTTTTGAATTAAATATTTTAAAGTAAAGAAAATGATATCTTGAGTAACAGTAGTTATTTATAATTTTTGCTCAACTTGACATTGTAAATCAAGTTTCTGATTATATCTGCTTTAACCAGTAAATTTTCAAATTGTTGATTGCTTCCTCACGTGTTTAACAGTGTCACTGATGTTCACATGATATTTTCCTGAATATTATTTAATTAGTAGTATACATTGGTCTACGACTTGTTTATTTCTCCTTTCATGTTGTAAATCTAGGTGACTACATAACTGAGCAAGGAAACACGTCGCTGTACCAGACCTATAGAAGGGAGCCAATGCTTGGTGAACCAATAAATCCTCGATTAACCCAACTGATACTAACTTGGGAACAGGCAGAAGCGGTTCCAGTAGAGGCCCAATACGATCGCATGGTAACAGAATAATTGAAAGAAGTTAAGTATCAGTCAGTCAGAAGATAAACATATTGTAAAGACCAACTGTATTTAATTTTTTATCTGTCATATTTAAATTTTTTAATATTTTACATTAATTTTAATTTTCATTACTAAACTTCATTTTAAATAATTATATTTGTAAGCAAATTATATTGATAATCTTCATATCACATGATTCCATCAATCATATTTGTAATTTAATAATATAGTTAATATATAACTTGTTTTTAATTTATTTCTTTAATTTGTCGCAAAATAGAGGTCTGTGAGACATTGCGAATTATTGGGCCAATTTCTGATATTTCTATCTTTATTGTTATTTATATTTAAGTATTCATATTCAGATCGCATTGCCTCTAGGAACTCTTGCGCCCAAACAAATCACTGCTAGTAGAAGAACGGCGACCTACCCCCTAAAAAAATAAAAACGAGTCTCATGCATTTGAACAACTAATAATTCATTACAAAATGCGCACATAGCCATACTTGATTAATTAATTAATATTTAGCTAGCTTTCGCTACAAATTAGCGCCCAACTAAATATATCGTTACAAATTTTCGCCCTACTGTTCAATTTCGTTACAAAGTCAATAAAAGTTCTTCTAATAATAAAAAAACATATTTCCTCCAAGAGAAAAACAGGTAATAAGAGTTTCTGATAGGGTTAGTTACATTTAGATATCAAAACAAGGGGATGTGGAGAGATTTGCCAAGGATATAAAGAGATACTAAGTATCGTTCCTGTCATATTTAAGCAATCAAAAAAGCATTAAGGAATATAGTGGCACATACAACATTATAAATTATTGGAAAAATTCCCATATTATTTCAACACACCCATCTCACTATCATAAATTTATTTGGTGTTATAATACATCGATAAACTGCTAATTAGTTATTGCCCTGTTCGAAGCTTAAACTTGAACTGGGAAAAAAAATTATGTAAACATTCAAGACAAATTATAAATGCCAGCAATAATCGAATACTAACCTTGAATTGCAAAGTCATCAAATTTCATTATATAAATACTCAAGCGAACCATTAGTTTGACAGACTTTGTCTCTCACCTTCCCGCTCTACTTGACTTTACCGCAATGTAGGAATGTGGTGAACAAGGGACTCCAGTGCTACATGTCCACGTTGAAAGCCCAACGTCTATGGTTGGGTTAGTTTCTGAAATAGATGCACTTGTTAGACTATCAGACGTGTTCCGATATAAGCTAGTAGCTGTTTCTGGACCTCTTCTTAGGAATCATTTACATTATTGTAAACACCACCCACTTCCCAAGGCTCGGCTTATGGGTTGATCAGCGTTCACCAACGTACAAGAGTTGTGATGGCAATAATTAGAACCTTTAAGTCTTATTATTTGATTCTTCCCTCCAAGAAGAGTCAACAATCTCAGAAGAATCAATCTTTTTTAAAGCTAAATGTTCTAAAGCCCAGTAGCTTCGCGAATTATCCTAGGTGTTTCATCCAAGCAGGACTGCACCACGAAGACCAAAAGTATTCAAGTAAATAGTGATCTACAAAGGCCACGAACGCATTGGCTGCTATCAATCGACTACGCATACGCTCTACCCATGACGAAACCACCATCCTTGGTGGATCCGAGCAGAACAATATTAACTACTTTCTGATAGTTCCGAACTTTCAGGTCTCACAAGAGGAATGTGTCGAAATTATTTCACAGAGGATCTGACTATCATGAATTACTTTTGATAATAAGTTAAAAATATAGAAAAGTAAAAAAAATCAATTTGACTAACGAAAGTTATTTACTAGTAAGCCACCAAACTACAAGCGATATTGTACGGGTTGTAGGAAAACTTAATGGGCAAAGTAGCCACACCTATCGAAAAGAAGATATTTGTCCATGTTCACTAGTGCCGAAAATACTTCACTGTATGGACAAGCCTTGTGTTATATATTTGAAAATGTTGGGTAAGCAAAAACAACTACTTCTAGGGCTAATGCCGTTACCGACATTGAATTATATTAGTGATTCCGCAAGTAAATCAGCAGAACATGTTTTTAAAGATGTTTTATATTTATTTTAAAAATATTATGTGTTAATCTACTTGTTAATGACCAGTTCTTAACATGTCTAGATAAACTCTAGAATCGATAATTACCGGAATACTAGGTGTATGTTGAAAATTAATTATTTTGGATAAGCAGAATTTTTTAATACTATGCTGAAGCCGAAGAATATTTGCGTATTTTTGAGTAATGATTTGAATTTCAATAAGCATGCATATCTAGTAATATAGAAATTATTTTACGCAGTACAAAGTATATAAGCAAATGGCCCTGTTGCCATATCTTGTGTTTTAGCAGCGTCTGTTGGGAGACGTATTGAAGTAGAGTTCGTATAAATTCTTAATCGTTTGATATATTAAATCTATATAGACTGCAGATCTTTTGGTAAATATAATTATCGAAATATGTTTCACAGTTGCAATTGTAAATAAATGTAAAATTTTGTTTGCTGTTTCCAAATGGCGAATGCCAGATTTGTCCATAACCAAAGCTTATGCTTCGCCTAGGCATTAGTTCCTTATACGATGTACTAATATATGGGATAGTCCATATTAGAAGGCGTAATTAGCAACACGCACATAAAAACACAAAAATAGGCTTATCAATTGTGATCACTATGTAGGGTAGCAAATGGCATTGAAATATTAGATAATTCATAGAGTGGTGGCCTACAATTGTAAGAAAATATGAACATCCTCTAATACTATAAAAATCAGGTTAATGACCTTAGTCTGTTTGTGATTGTAAATGTTTTATTTCGACCTGATGTATGATATCTATATCACTTCTATAGAGTATTAGTTGTGGAAATTTTTCACTACTTCTTGCTTCTCCAAGCAGCTTCAATTTCTCATAAAAGATAGCCTTAATAGCATACTCAGATTTTAGGAAAATACAGATCAGCTTTTTAATAAAAATCTGTCAATACGTATTATTGATACATAGTAGGCCCAATATTTCCCCACTTTGAAACGCGTTCTCATCCGTTTTCGCTGTTCCTCGTTGGAGAATTATAAATGTTTTTCCTTTTTTGTTCGCCCTTTTTCCCTATTTGAATTAATTCTTTCTGCTATTATAAAAGCAAGCTCATATGAATGCCAGCATTGAAAGTTGATGTAAATTCATACATAAGTATGTTAATAATAACATCGAGAGAGGGTATTTAAAATTTCAGCAGCATATAGTGAATGCCATATTACCAAAAATATTGAGATTTAAAAGTAAGACACGCTGCAAGTCTGCCCTATGCCAACAACGTCACTATTATGGACTCGCTAGAAGCAATGGACGGGAAACTATCCCGTCCACTTGCGGTAAAAATAGTGACGGTTGCTGGGGTAACTATTTCTTTATTAATCCCTTATAATTTTATACTTTAAAACGGCCCATTCACCACGAGATCTACCTCGCCGTATGCAGCGATTAATAGGTTTTAGAGACAAATCTCAAAGTGAAAGTTGTATCAGTTAGTCTCATACATCGCCGAGACGGTTTCATTGAGACCGCCATCGATGGTTGTATGAGACATATGTCGCGATAAACCATGATGAATGTCGCCATTGCCATTAGACTCAAGTCTCAGAGCTCAGAGCAGTCTTGAGACTGTCTCAAGTGAGTGTACAGGGTTATTCATTTTAAGGTAAAAATGGTCTTTTTTTTTAACTTCCCTGTATTTTTGTAAAAAACGAAAATAGCCATTTGAGGTATTTTTTTCCGTAGAATTCAAAAATCTCACCAAAAAAACATTCGAATTAAAAACAAAAGACTTACAGCGTGGTTGTCATGTTTTTTAAATGGAATACCCTATATATTTTTATACTAATGGATAGAGCTCTTTACAAGGAATTCACTGATATAGAGGTTGCCGGGTTTATTTCCAGCGGTTTTATTACAATTAATTAAAAACAGTCCCGCAAGAACATCATTTTTAAAGGCTAGTTTTACCTGAAAAAGCTAGATAGGTATCATAGGTGTTTATTTGTCAAAGTCAAACATCAAAAAACAACATCTTAAAACCTTAATTATTAATTATTAACATAAAATCCAAAGTAAAACGTAATAGTAATAACACATACTAACTATTTGACAACGATAAAAATAATGTTAATAATTTAAATGTTCTATATGGCCTCCATTATTTTCGAAACATGATCGGTATCCCCTCCTTAACCTTTCTAAACTCGTTAATATTATTTGGGGTTCTTGGTTAAGACGATCGATTTCATTTACAATTTTTCTTCTAATTTCTTCCGTGTTTGCATTCCTGTTTTCAACATTCTTCAAGTGGCCCCATAGAAATGTGTCCAAAATTGTAATATCGGGGCTATTAGGTGGTCATCTAATAGTTCCATAACGTCCGATCCACTCATTGTAACGTTGGTTAAGAAATTGCAAAACTTGGCGAGCAGCATGAGGCGGCGCCCCATCTTGTTGCCAAATGATATTGCGATAAGTTTCGAGTGGCAATTCTTCTAAAATGTTCTCAATATCTTCTAAAATGTTCTCAATATCGTTTTCAAGAAGATCGAGATATCTTCCGCCAGTTAAGGATCCTTCGTAGAATATTGGCCCGACAATTCTGTTGTTAAATACACCACACCAGACATTAAGAGAAGACCTTCCTTGGTATTTAATAGCTTGAAATTTCCTGGGATTTTCTGCTGCCCAATAATGCGCATTGTGTCGGTTAAATATGCCCGATGTAGTAAATGTGGCTTCATCCGTCCAAAGAATTCTTTGAAATAGTGCAGGATCATTATCTTGTTCTCGGATTAAAATTTGAGAAACAAATTGGAAGCGCAGTTGCTTTTGTTCAAGTGTTAAATGCTGCACTGGAAGGATGCGATATGGGGCATACTTAAAATATTTCAATGTTCTCTGAATAGTCGCAAAGGTTACTCTTCTTCTTGCAGGACCATACCGTAAGTCTCGGACTGCATCAGGAATCGAATTCATGGGATTCCGGGTAAAATAATTTAGAATAGCTCGATCCCGGTTCCTTTTCCTTACTTTAGTCCTTTTTCTAATATGTAACGATTTTCTTTCTTCAAATAAGGTTTTAAGATTTAAAATTGTTTTCACCGATATATTTCGGTGGAAATTTGCAATGTATCTTCGTCGAGTTTCGCTGGCATTTTCTACACTTTTGTAAAATAAAGTTATAATTTGAAGCCGCTCATCTGATGAAAACCTCATTATAAAACTTTGCAAATATAATACATGCAAACGTAAAATGTTTGACTTTGACAAATAAACAGCTATGATACCTATCTAGCTTTTTCAGGTAAAACTATCCTTTAAAAATTATTTTCTTACGGGACTGTTTTTAATTAATTGTAAGAAAACCGCTGGAAATAAACCCAGCAACCCCTATCGCAGTGAATTCCTTGTAAAGAGCTCTATCCATTGCTATAAAAATATATAGGGTATTCCATTTTAAAAACATGTCAACCACGCTGTAAGTCTTTTGTTTTTAATTCAAATGTTTTTTTGGTGAGATTTTTGAATTCTACGGAAAAGATACCTCAAATGGCTATTTTCGTTTTTCACAAAAATACAGGGAAATTAAAAAAAAAAGACCATTTTTACTTTAAAGTGAATAACCCTGTACCTTGTTATACTAAAGAAGCTGTGTTGACGACGAGACGAATCTCATCTTGCATGTACAGTTTAAGGCTATTCGTGAAAAGCCGCTTCTCTTGTATTTATCGGTACTAAGATATGGCACGTTGATAGACTATGCTTTAACTCTATCTTTTCTATTTAACCTACCGCAAAACCGTTTTTGTATCGTCTTTTACTGATTAATATATCTCGCATTTTGATATGAATATTTTTTATTTTTGGATTTAGGCATCCACATCGAACAAAAATGTTGGTTTTTCTATTATTTACTCCTTGAAATATATTATAAACAAAATTATCTATCACCAATTGTTTTTTAAGTTTTTATTTCATTCTAAGTCTGATTAAAATTCAAATTTTTAGATACTGAATAATTAAATTTATTAAGTATTACTTTCTTAATAACCGTTACACATTTTTTTTAACTCTTAATAGGAGGACACAGAGGACACTCTGGTCCCCCAGTAATGGTCCGAAGGAAGGTGTTCCAAAGAGGAGCAGTTATCTGTTACAATTAGATATGTTAAGAATTCAGAAGTTGAAGAGCGTTTTCTTGGAAAATTTAGATTGCTTCACCTAAAGAGATGCTGAGGGATTATCAAAACTTATTCTAGAGTTTTTACATAAATGCGAATTATCTAATATGTCAATAATCGCACAATCATATGAGGGAGCCAGTGTAATGTCAGGAAGGAATCGAGGTGTTCAAGCAATAATAAGAGAAACCCATCCACAAGCAGTATACATTCATTGTCTAGCGCACAAGGTCAATTTGGTAGTAACTGATTCTTGTGCAGCAGTATCTGCTGCAACTGCTTTTTTCAATACTCTTCAAGCACTGTATGTGTACTTTTCTCAACCAGGAAACCACGCTAGTCTTATTAGAGTACGTGACACTCTATGTATTAAGCATTTTCAAGAAATGAGCAGCTTGAGTACCACGAGATGAAGTTGCCGTTACGAAAACTGCAAAGCTGTAATAGCGTGATCTTATTAAACAAGTTTTGGAAGAAGAGGTTAATCAGGCTCAAGATAAGAATTCCGTTGAAGCACTGGGTCTACTGAGTTGCATTCAGAAACTAGAATTTGTCGTCAGCTTGTTCATATTTCACTCTGTATTGTTAATCTCGAATGTCCAAAGTAAATTCTTTCAAAATAAAGATGCAACTCTTGGTCGGGCCAGTGAAATAATTACAGGTACTATTACTAGTTTTGAAGAGAAAAGAAATCAGTTCGATTTGCTGTGGGGTGAGATACAGAAATTTGCTTATGAACATGACATTTTGCTTGAACTTGTACGAGTTTCAAAAAAAAAAGAAAACAACCAAATAGAATGAACAATTATTACACAGACTCAACTCTTGGTAAAAGTACGTTTCTGGATTTGTCGTCAGATACAAATACTTCCGATTATTGGAAAATAAATATTTATTACCAAATAATGGACCATATTATTGGTAACTTCAAAAAAAGATTTGAAAATCTCCCTTTAGCAGAATCAGTTGATTCATTTGTTAAACTCCATTCTTCTGGTGCAAATGAATTTATAGACAACTATAAAACTGTACTGGAAATCGATACCACTTTGCTACAAGCTGAAACCTTAGTTATGGGCAATATTTTAACAAATAAAGGCACAGATGCTAACCTGGACAACCTTAAATTGTGCGTAAAACCAGATGTAACTCCAAATATCTACAAGTTGTTACAAGTTGCCATTGGCTTACCTGTCAGATCGGCTAACTGCGAAAGAAGTTTCTCCGCAACGCGAAGAATCAAAACATGGTTAAGAGCTGCTATTTTACAGGACCGCTTCACAAATTTATCGCTTTTAAACATAGAGAACGAACTCGTCAAGGAAAACGTAACACCGCAGTCAGTCCTTGACAATTTCGTAAAGAAAAATAGAAGGTTAAAATTGGTATGAGCGCCTTTACATTATCTATAGATGTTTCTACTGTTTTGTTTTAAGTTGTTGTGTTTGTTTTTCGTCCATATTTAATTTTTATAATATCAGCATTACTTTTTTTCTACAATAAAAATAAATGACCTTTAGTAAAATAATATATGAGTTTTTTTAAGGAATTCTAAAGAACGAAGAATGGTCCTGACCTTCAAGAGTATTTATTATAAAGTGCATTTTAAGGGTAAGTTACTTATTTGTATTTTTATTTTTAAGTAGGCTTGCCTATTTTTTTTTTGTTATTGTCTATAGGAGTAAAACTGCTAAACAACACAATTTTTTTGAAGTCTCAAAATGTGTTTTTAGGCGTGGCACCTGAAAAAATTTTCTGCCTCCGGCGGCGCCTGCCGCATATTTCCTCATTTCCAACCCCAGGCCCATTCCCCCCCTAGAATCTTTGCCTAGTTACGCCAATAGCATAGGGCATTGTGCACGGTGATAATTTATATTGTCCTCCCCTCTTAACTTTTTTGTTTTTCGCATTAGACAAAAATGTTAAATGAAAAAGTTGTGCAGAATAATGTAATCTATTTGCAGAATACATTTATATATATACAAGGTGTTGCAGAAATGAGTGGCAAATTAAAGTTATATGTTTTTAAATGACACACCCTGTATATTATTAGTTTTTTAGAATCTCCTAAAAGTCCTGAATATTTTTTCTTTAGCATGTCCTATACCTAAATGTAATAGTTTTCGACGTATTCGCATTTTAACTAAGCGGTTACATTCAAAAATAAATAATGTTCTGTTCTAAACTGATCGAAAAAAGTTAAGGATATGGTGTTTTCGCTATGAAGAAATTTTTCTAGAAAAAATGTGGTATAGCTATTAATACCTATGTCGTTTGCGTTAAAAAAAATGTTGTTTGTAAACATAATAAAACTGTACCCAAACAGATAAATACCATTATCACCAAAAATGTAGATTTTATTCTTGTAAAGTTTGGTTTTGTTTGTGCGTTGCTAAGCGCAGTTTGCGATATTGTGGTTATCCTGTCATCGACAATATGAATAGACGTCATTTAACGGTAGAGGAAGCAAATCAAGCCATTGGGTTGCTTCTTGGAGGAGCGCGACAGATCGATGTGGCTGATCGGTATAATGTCTCTCAAAGTGTAATTTCCCGACTTAATAACCGATTTAACGAGACTGGATCTGTCATGGACAGGCATAGGGAGGGTAGACCAAGATCGACAAATGCTAGGGAAGACCGAAGATTAGTGAGAGGCGCTAGGATGGATCCTACAAGAAACTGCACGTTGCTCAGCCAGGACCTTTTTGCTGCAACCAGAATTCGTATTACCCCTCGGACGGTTTTAAATCGATTAAATGAAGCAGATTTACATTGTTATAGGCCTATAAGACGCCTTCCATTGACCGCAGTCCATAGAGCTCAACGTCTACTTTGGTGTAATGAAAGAGGTAACTGGAATGATGCGTGGCGTACTGTGATGTTCAGTGATGAAAGCCGCTTTTGTCTTCGTGCTGACAGACGTACAGTTCGTGTCTGGAGACAAAGAAATGCAAGAGTTAATGAACGATATGTTCAAGAAGTGTATCCATTTGGAGGTGGAGGTGTAATGGTCTGGGGTGGAATTTTCTACGGAGGTCGAACGGAGTTGTATGTTTGTGAAGGTACTATGACGGGTGAAATTTATGCCCACGACATCATTGATAACATGGTAAATGATTATCGTTGGAATTTGGAGCCCAATTTCAGATTTCTGGATGATAACGCTCGCCCGCACAGAGCCAGGGTAGTACAGGAACGACTAGCATTCAATGAAATTAATCATTTACCAGTACCCCCGCTCTCTCCTGATTTAAATTGTATCGAACATGTTTGGGACATGCTCGGAAGGGCACTAATTGCCCATCAACCTCCTATTGAGAACGTAAGGTCACTGAGGCAAGTTCTTCCAAATTTATGGGATACCATGGATCAAAATGACTTGGATCATTTAATTTTAAGTATGCCTCGCCGAGTTGAAGCAGTAGTAGCCAATAGAGGTGGAATTACACGTTATTAATATTGTTTTTTCTTTTTGGTAATTATCTGTTTTCTTACATTAATAGAGAAAAGTTTCCTGTTAATTTTGAATAAACAATTTTTTCAATTAAACAAAATGTGCTTCATTTCTGAAGGAGATTGGAGTAAATGTACGTTATACAATTTTTTTCGAAAATTATTATTCTCAAAAAATTCACAATAACACACGAACTGTACGTCTGTCAGCACGAAGACAAAAGCGGCTTCGATCACTGAACATCACAGTACTCCATTTGGCTATTTCATTACACCAAAGCAAACGTTGAGTTCTATCAACTGCGGTCAATGGAGGGCGTCTTATAGGCCTATAGCAATGTTAACCTGCTTCATTTAATCGATTTAAAACCGTCGGAGGGGTAATACGAATTCTGGTTGCAGCAAAAAGGGCCTCGCTGAGCAACGTGCAGTTTCTTTTAGGATCCATCCTAGCTCTTCTCACTAATCTTCGGTCTTCCATAACATTTGTCGATCTGGGTCTACCCTCGTTATGCCTGTCGATGACAGATCCGTCTCATTAA
>JAEQML010081580.1:0-11154 GCA_016904865.1 Pissodes strobi
CATTAAAACCTAATACGCCCTTCTTAGAAGCATTTTTGCTTTATATATACCCTGAATTATTTAAACTTAAAAGCTTCTCCTCAGCAACAGGACCGTCAAGTTTCGTAGCAAAAGGGAAATATATCTTCAGATTCAGATTAACCTAAATTTTAAAAGCCAAGCACCCAGGAATAGGATCATTCTTATATTACTCACCTGGCTAGTAAAATTCAACAAACGAGTATATTGCTTTCAATAATTAAAAATAAAGTATTTAGGTATTTTAATCATGACCTCAAGATGCTGAAAATGTCCTTGCTCAATCGTCATTAGAAATCGAATTTGCTTTAACTCAATTTGTACGTACTTCATGAAAGCAAAACCCTTATACGCATAAATCTACCATACCGGATAACAGGCCATACTTAAATACCTTTGACACACGTCGAAGTTCGTTCGAACACGGGATACGACCTTATTACCGGGGGAAATAAATTCCTAGGTGTGGTATAATAGCAGGGTCAAAATAGATTTAGTGTGTGCTAAAAACGGTTACCGGCTTCAGGAACCGTTAAAAGCGTTTTGGGGTGTATGCTTTCAAAGCTGCAGCCGACACACATGTTTTCTGTCTAAACAAGGGACCGACGGCGACGACGGAGACGAGGATGCGAAAAAAAAATCCTTCGATTAGGGGGTCTCGCAGTTGAAACGTCGGAAATAAGATACTAAGTGCTGAATAGGAGGTATTTGTTATGTTCAGTGTAGGGTTTCAAACTAGGGTATTATTTGCGGGGGCTATTTTATTACAATATATTCACTGTGTGTTTAAAAATACTTTAATGTATCTAGTTGTGACTTAATTAATTTTTTTAACTGTGGCTCCGCCTAATAGTCTCAAATTTAATCAATAGGAGATTCTGTTACAATTTTACTAATGAAAAGTTGAATGCTCTTAGCAATTCCGATAAAATATCAAACTAATACAATATTGTGATTCAGGTATAAGCGATTAAAGAGATGCCATATCCATGCTAAAACCACTAAAGTGTAGTAATTTCCATATTCATAGAAGCAATCGCTGGCTAAACTTAAACATTTGAATAAGAGGGTGAACGAGAAAAAAAACTTCTACAAAGAAAATTAAAATGGAATTTTCTCAAAATGACGTGACAGAAAAAAACAGAATCAACTCACTTGACAAAAACAGTACTAAATTCTATTAAGGAGCGAGTTTCAGGCACCAAAGAAAGGTAAAGCATCAAAATGAATCGGCTGGATAATCTCACAAGTGCGAATTCAACCAAAACTTCCACTTCAACACCATCACTACAACTTCAATGGCTGATTTGTGAAGAGTGGCGTACGCGAAATTTCCAGGAACCAACGTGGAAGGCAAAGAGACTTCCTCCAAAACCCCCACTTCAAAAATGTCGGCCAACCAATCGAAACACAACTCGCATATCATCTGTCTAACCCAACAATTTTTCCACTTGATTTGGAAAATAAGGCCCCAGGATTACACAAGCTGTGTCACTGAATATTATAGGAACTGGAAATATCAACGTAATATGTGTATATGCTCCGGACATTAGCAAGAGTAAAGAAGAGACAGGAACATTCTACGAAAATCTGGAGAGCGAATTGGGAAGCATACCGGAAAAGGAAAGAATACTTATAATGGGGAATCTGAATGCCAGGATTGGAAACAATATACTACCCGGAATAAAACACCACTTTAACGAAGAGCACATTAATGAGAACGGTGAAGCGCTAATAGACCTATGCGCACGCTACAACATGAGAATAAATAACACCTTTTTTAAACATAATCCCAGCATTACATGGCAGAACACCAGAGGGCAGGACTCAACTATAGATTATATAATATCAAATAGAGCCATACACCCGTAAGAAGCCTGACCTCAGCCAATATAGGATCCGACCACTCCTTAGTCGTGTGTAAGCTGCGAATAAACATACAATAGAAGAAAGTACCAGACAACACAACTAAAGAAAAACTAAACATAGAATCCATCAGAGACCCAACAACAAAAGCACTATACCAAGCTCGCTTAAATCAAAAAATCGAGGCGAACTCTATTACGGAACAAGACGATCCACAAAGGTGCTGGGAAAAGATAAAAATGAATATCACCGACGCAGCTATCAAGGCTCTAGGTCTAAGAAAAGTGGGAGTTATAAAGCATCCCGTAACAAACAATGGTATACACCCGAAGTGAAAGCTCTAGCCAAGGAGAAACGTGAAGCGTACCTAAGATATAGGGGTAACCAAACACCGGAAGGAAAGAACCAGTACATCCAATCAAGAAACAGAGTCAACACAGAAATCAGCACCATAAAACGAAACTTCTGGGAAAGGTTTACCTCCGAAATGGAGCACGACCTATGCGGAGCACAAAGGAAGGTATGGGGGAATGCTAAAGGGAAGGAAACTCGAAATCGTGGAATATACACAAACACTACAAATTGATGAACTCCAATAGAAAACCTACTTTGAACAACTGTACACAGATATACCGGGAGAGGAAAACAGAAACGAGATTGAAGAAGAAGGCGAAGAAGCTGAAGAACCTCCCGAAATATCCGAAAGAATGACGATGGAACAGACAAAGAAGATTAAAAACAGAAAGGCACCCGGACTGGATGAGATACCAAACGAGTTATTGAAATATGGGGGGCACCAGCTAATGACAGAACTTACAAAGTTATTTAACAGTATATTAACAACCAAAAATGCCCCAAATGATTGGAAAAAGAGCATAACCATCCCGATATTCAAAAAAGGGGACAAAAAAATCCCCAGAAAACTCTAGAGGCATAACCTTGCTAAGCTCAGTCATGAAACTATTCACGAAGATCATAGAAACAGCAATTAGCGAACCTGTAAAAATATCGGAAGAACAACAAGGGTTCAGGAAGAATCGGTCAACCATGGATGCTATTTTCATAGTCAGGCAAGTGGTGGAAAAGGCTATAGAATACGGAAAGCCCGCATATATATGTGCTTTATAGACCTCACCAAAGCATTTGACAGGGTGAGACTGAACGACGCTACAGATATTCTTAAGAAAAAAACCTACCGAGAACCGTAATAGACGTCATAAGACAACTAAACCACAGACATCCACATTACATCTAGCCACATATTGGTTAACCAAAAGATGACAGAGGAAATGAAAACACCAACGGGAATCCGACAAGGAGAGTCCTTAAGCCCACAACTTTTCAATCTAATAATGGATGAAATAATAAACCAGGTTAAAATCACAGAGGGAGGATATAGACTCAGCAGGTGAAATCAAAATCGTCTGTTATGCCGATGACGCCCTAATTATAGCGGAGAATACGGACGACTTACAACGGCTTTTATACTCATTCTATGTATAGCAAAAACCTTCAACATGCAGGTATCGACCAGAAAAACCAAAGCCCTTGTCATTTCCAAAGAACCAATGAGATGTAAACTTGCCTTGGAAAATAAAACAATAGAACAAGTCATGTCGTTCGAATACCTAGGCATACAAATTACCTCAAGTCAAAATAGAACAAATGAAGTAACAGAACAAGCCAATAAAGCCAGCCGAATCTCAGGTGCACTTCGGGACATTATCTGGAATAACACCAACATGAGCAAAAAGTCAAAGATTAAAATATTAAAAATATACAAAATCTGTGTTAGACCCATACTAACGTACGCTATAGAAACAAGAGCTGACAACAAAAGAACAAAAAACACCCTACGAACAACAGAAATGAAAATACTCAGTAACATCTCAGGGTACACACCAAGAGACAGAAAAAGAAACACAGACATAAGACACGAATGTGAAGTGGAAGACATCATCAGATGGGGACGCAAACTTAGAAGGGACTGGAAGAGCCACGTGGACAGGATAACAGAGGGAAGACTGGCAATAATCGCTAGAGATGGAAGACCATGGACAAGACGCCCCCCGGAAGACCTCCAAAGAGATGGGTGGAGTCATGGACCTCAACATCTCAAGAGAATTAAGTTGGAAAATACAGGCCTACAATATGAGGAAGAAGAAGAAGACACGAGCAAACCGAAAGAAAATAATTATTCATTAAAAAAAACATGCTAGAGTAAATTTTAATTCCCGCCCTGTCAATATCATTGACGACGTTCTAGAATTAGTACGCGTTAATATCACTAAAATAAAACCAAGCCAATATCGATTTTAAATTTTAGAGGGTATTTCATCTACCGTGCCGCAGAGATCACCACGCGAATAGATAAACTCATTTGGGTCGCAACTTGCCGACCTGTCGATTAGTGACATTTCGGTGAACGACCAAATAAGTACGAAAATCTGGCCCGTTACAGATTTCCTAATAATAAAAGGTTTATTGAAAATAGTTTTCCACGCTAAATTGATAATGATGAAACAGGCTTGTATGATAACAGCCGATTTTCGATTAATATACGTTTATTTCTCACTGTATAGTTTAATAAACTTATAGTTTGATTTCAACCCTTCTTATAGTTATTAATTAAAATCGCCTTCAAATCTATAATGTTCATTATTTTTGTTACAGAAACAAGCTTATACAAGCGAATAACGACCAGCATCAGTCAAAATAGGCTACCACGACAACATAACCAAGATGGCACTACAAACAGCCGAAGGACCCATCAGATACGGTCTCGCATCGGAATGGGACAGATTAGCAGCCTATAGAAGTTCACATTCCCAACATAGGTCCTATGAAGATGATGACAGTTTGCCAAAAGGTAATAAACTAATAATAGGCTTAGCCCATCTTTGCTATTTTTTTAACATTTCATCTGCTAGTCTGAAGATAAAAATCCATGAAACTCTTGAATTTTACATTCATCTTTTTTTTTTGTACATGACGCACAACTTGAGTAATTTACTCTTTATAAGTGATATTTTGAGTGCTATACAGGGTGTCCCATTTTGAACGCTTATAATTCCTAACCTTGGAATGCTAGAGATAGGCGGTTTATGCCATTAGAATCTTGTCCTATGTGAATATTTAAAAACAGGAAAGTTAAATGAACATTATAATTACTTAGAAAGTCATAACTTTAGTCCAGCGCGGCATGGTCGTTTGTAGTACTAACCCTAGTCACCGAACATTAACAATAGACTAGAAGGTTCACTCTAAGCCCCGCCCCCAGTATTTCCCTCCTTGCCCCGTCGCGGAACCTGATGAAATGCTGGTTAACCGCTTTGGCCTCGTGCCAC
Source organism: Pissodes strobi (assembly GCA_016904865.1). Taxonomy (NCBI): domain Eukaryota; kingdom Metazoa; phylum Arthropoda; class Insecta; order Coleoptera; family Curculionidae; genus Pissodes; species Pissodes strobi. The sequence goes on from JAEQML010081580.1 coordinate 5,232, forward strand.
GGCTCGAGTCTGGCGTCTCGCCTTCGTAAGCGCTACATCAAAAGTGCCGACTGAGAGTGGACCTTCTGGTCTTTTGTTAATGTTCGGTGCCCTAGTATTGGAAAGCTTCTGGATAGAGTACTAAAATATAATCACAAATCACTTCATTAAGTTTTTTTTCTTCTGAAACGATTAACCCATCACTTATGTCCAACATCTCGGGTATTGTAATGCACATATATCCAGGAAACCTGGAAGGGAATCTAAACTTAATATCCGGAATATAAATGCCAAAAACCGACCTGACAGTCTGCTTAAAATTCTCAGTGGCAACCTTGAAAGCTGACTCAGCATTTATATTCTCTCGGTTTATATTAAGGTTCAATATTTTAATCGATGATGTTTGAGAAACGTAGTGGAATTTAAAAAAGGCATACTTGAATACATCTTGTCGTTAAAGGGAAAATATTCTGCTGCAGCTTGAATTAAAATAGGTGATGAATTTTCATTGTTCAATTTGACGTCATTCAAGTAATATTTTCTTAATTTACAAAGAAGAAATCTTAATGGGACACATGTACTGCTTAGTTGAAAAAGCACAGGCGGTACTGCTTTTCGACGAGACAAGATTAATTATAGTTACCAAAAAGAGGGTTCGAATTAGAGTTGAGAAGCAACCCCCTTCCAAAAACGTTATTAAGAGGTGGTTTCAAAAGTCCTCGGACAAAAGTGGTAAAAAGGAACAGTTTGGCCCGGCTTACTTAGATAGACGGCTGTACCTACAGGAGATTATAACAACTAATAGCAATAGCAAATTCTGCCAAAGCTTGAATTAAAATAAGGGATACATTTACATTGTTTAAATAGGTGCCATTCAAGTAATAATTTCTTAATTTACAAGGAAGAGCTTCTAAGGGGATAGTTTAGTCGAAAAAGCGCTAGCGGTACTGCTAAGCATCCTCCTTCCCAAGACGTTATTAAAGAGTGATTTCAAAACTCCCCAGAACAGGGATATTTAGAAACAAAAAGCGTAAAAAGGAATAGTTTTGATCCGGCTTACTTAGATAGGCTACTGTACAGGGTGGCTCGAATTCGAGTCTATGCGGGGATCTCGAAAACCGTAAGAGATGCAGTGTCAGTCAAATTAGGACAAAATTGCGCATTTAGGTGCCGGACAATATGCCGTTTAGAAAGTTTTGAAATTCGGAGTATTTCCGGAGATATTCGGAAAAAAAATCAAAATTTTTAAAAATCGTTTTATATTTTTCCTGGGCTTATTTAAAAACAGATTTCAAATTGAATTGCACTATCCGATGGTCGTATCCAGTCTGAAATCGAACGTCTTATCTTCAGTTAGTCACCATTAACTTTCTCTTTTTAAATACAAACTTTATTTTTTTAATATTTTTTTAAATTATTTATGTTGCTTTGGCGTAGTTTTGAATAGTTTAAGTTAATTAAATTTAATTAAAGTTCGTATTTAAAAAAACAAAGTTGAATATGGATATGGAATCCTACGTTTTGTCTTCAAAAGGTCATAACTTTTTTTTTAAATACAAACTTTAATTAAATGTAATTAAACTAAACTACTCAAAATTACGACAAAGCAAAATAAATAATTTAAATTTGTAAGTAGAAGTCCATTTTTTAAGTGGAGTTGCTATTATAGCGGGTTAGAAGAAGGGGGAAGACTTTTCTCCACAAATGAAAATGCCAATCTTTAGTTTAAGAGTTATGCATTTCGATGAGTTCACTCATCATCATCAGACTCTAAAATATATTTTTGTATAATAGAAATACATTAAAATAACAAAAGTACGTCAAAATTACAATAAAAGTCAAAATTATACAGAAAATTTTAAAAAACTCACCACACACTACTTAGCCATAATGTTGTATGTTTACATAGCAAACAATGACAAAGGAAATAAATAAATTAACAAATTGGTACACGTCGCGACATCCAGTAAACACAGTTAAAACTAAGGTTTTTAAACATTTAATTAAAAGAAGGAATATATAACGGTGAAGGCGGCTCGAATTATCAATGGTTGTAGACAGAGTACTATAGTAGTAATACCCCGTATTTGGTGAAAATTAAAATACTCTAGGGCAGATTAGTTAAGAAAAGGGTAAGTCATAATCTGGTGATTTTATGGCCTTGTTAATTTCAAGGATTTCTAGAAGGTCCAACTTTAAGCCTTTCTGGCAAACATGAAGAACTTCCGCGTCTGCCTCCGGTACGAATCTATGTCTGGCCTCGATAATATGGTTAGCGAATGGAGAAGAAGTATTAGTAATAAACTTATTTAAGTTATTTTCAATTAGTTTAGTATGTTCTTTTACCCTTGTTTCAATTCTCCTTCCGCTTTGTCCAATGTAGCACACCTTACAGTCAGGATGAGAACATTTGAGCCTGTAAACGCCTGATCTGTGGGTGGCTGGAATATTATCTTTGGTGTTAACCAGGTGTTTGAAGTACGATAGCACACACACAATTGTTTATCCGAATCCCTCAAAAAACTCTTAGCAACTTGATTGGATAATTTATCAAAATATGTAATACTTCTGTATACTGTTACTTTATTATCTTTACATAAAAGTTTTTTGTTTAACGATTTATTGAGAGAGATGCTGAGAATTTTTGGTTAAAAGGATGGTCAGAAGAAAAGGGGATAACATTGTCAGTTGCTGAAGGCTTTCTATAGATTTCAAACTCCAATGAATTTGTGCAAGATTTCTTAATCAATAGATCTAAAAAGGGTAGACGACCTTCATTTTCTTTTTCATACGTAAATTTAATGCACTCATGAATGGAATTAAGGTGTTTTAAAAAATCCTGTAGATCCTGTAAAATTTTCTGTATAATTTTGACTTTTATTGTAATTTTGACGTACTTTTGTTATTTTAATGTATTTCTCTTATACAAAAAAATATATTTTAGAGTCTGATGATGATGAGTGAACTCATCGAAATGCATAACTCTTAAACTAAAGATTGGCATTTTCATTTGTGGAGAAAAGTCTTCCCCCTTCTTCTAACCCGCTAAAATAATTTAAAGAAAAAAAATTAAAAACAAATATTCATTTTAACAACGCCAAAATCATCTGAAAAACGATAAAAACATTAAGTTTTTGTTTAATAAAAGAATATCAAAATTAGGAATTATAAGCGTTCAAATAAGTCACTCTCGGCTGGGACACCCTGTATATACTGCAAAATTTCGCTTTTAAGATCTTGTTTAAAAGTGCGCTTCTCATAGAATACCAATCAGATTGAACTCATTTTAAATTTTAGAGAATCAAACCATTATCTTTTTAGATATTGCCACCCTCACCCTACTCGAAATTTTCGACGTACTGTCAACTTCTCGGAATGTTTAACACTCTATTCTATTAATCGACAACTGAAATATCTTATTCCAAAATCTGTATCTAAATATTTTTTTCAGATCCCAGACAGTGGACCAGAGAACACGTAAGCCAGTGGCTGAGATACATCACCACCGTCCACAGTCTTCCAGAAGTCCCGTCTTCTAGGTTCCTGATGAACGGAAAAGCCTTATGTCTTATGTCCCCTAGCATGTTCCTGTCCAGAGTACCCTTAGGAGGAAAACTCTTATATAAAGACTTCCAGTTGAGGCTATGTGCTGCTATGTATTCCAGAAATTAAGTTAATTAGTTTATTTATTTATCGCTTTAAAGAGGGGTAAAGTTGCCTCTGTTGGGGGTGGTTAGAAGCCCACCCTTTAATAATGTTATTTCAAACTCACTTCTCGAAAATTTAGCAACCGTATTTGACAATTGGGGCATTCTAATTTGAATGAACATTTGAAAGTATTTATATCAAAATGTTATAAGCGTGTTGTTAGGTATATTTACATAGCATTGTAGAAAAATATAAAATAATGGAGGAATGATTGAATGTGTTACTTTAAAATATTCTAATCAGCAAAATCTCACAAATAAAATAGTGTAGCTAACGTTTCTGGATAAGCAGCTATTATTTCACATCTAATTAAGAATATATGGAGTTTTGAATTAATCGACATTCAATTGGTTCTCCAACTATACCTATATATCCAAGCACTGGCAGCTCAAGAAATGATAGTTCATATTCACTTGAACGTTCGAATTTGATCGTCAATTACTTATCATGCTAAATTGTCCTTTTATTTTGAACCACTGTAATTTGAAAATTCTGTTTTATTTTTTCTGGAGAAATGCTTGTTGAATGGCGGTGAGTGAGTAGACTGATTTATTAATTTTAGTTTTGTAAAGTATATAGATTTGTATATTTTTGCTAGTCATGTATATATTTTTATGGTTATTTAATGTTTAGTGGTTTTGTAATATATTTTTTAAATCCCAATTGGCATAGAAATTAAAAAATCTGAATTTGAATAAAATATTTGTATTATTTCTACATTTCTTCACCTAATGCGTTCGTTTGAAATTTGAAATACCTATTTTAAACGTTACATTTTGAAGAATTTAGTGTAATGCACTAAAGAAAACCTAAAATAAACAAATAAACGCCAGCCAAAAACAGACAAAATTATTAATATATGAGAAAAAAAAATAGAAAATATGCAACACTGATTGTGAAAACGCGCGAATTTTTAGTTTATAGTCTTATTTTATTGCAGTTATTCAGAATTACTGAATTACCGAGAATTAGAGTGATTTAAATTGGGTAGTAGTAGTAGTACTTAATATAACAAACTATTTTTGAAAGTACGCCATTAAAAATGTTTGAGAACCGCTCCTCTAGAACTCAAGACCTCTAAAATAAACCGAATGAACTTAATCACCCTGCTTTTTATCAAAACTTCGATACCATGTAACTCTTTTATTTTCCCTCCAATGTTTGAAAGCTATCTTCTTCTAGATAGAATATTCTATTGGGTTTATGAAACTTGCTTTTTCAAGATTACGATGGCCACTTTATACAGGGTGATTAATAAACTGGTCAGAAATTAGACAAAATCAAACATACCCCAAATTTCCATAAGAGCGGATTCCTTTTTTTGGCTACCAGGATATAATATTTGGACCAGTGTCTCAGGAGGTTTATCCAATTTTTATAATAAGTTAATTATTAGAAGACTTACAAGGCATAATTTCATTCAGAATTTATTCAAAATCTTCTCAATTATGTTCACTATACTGAATAAAAGCATTTGAAACATATGCATTATACAGAGTAATTGATTAGACAGGGTGTTCCATCGAATCGTGCCAATGGATAGTGCCAAATTTGACAAAATTCAAACATACCTCAAATCTTCAAAAAAGATGATTAATTTTTTTTGCTACTAAAATGCTGTAATATTTGGACCATTGCCTGGGGACGTTCTCTCAATTTTTATTGTTAATTAATTTTTAAAAACCTTACAGGGCATATTTCAAAAGGTGTGCCTTTTTACGGAGTTTGCCGTTATAAATACCGTAATTTCATTCAGAATGTACGCAAAAACTTCTAAATTATATGTTCACTATGCTGAATAAAAGTATTTGAAACAAATGCATTCTACAGAGTAATTGATTAAACAGGGTGTTCAAAGTACGAATCACGCCAATGGATATCCAAATTGGACAAAAATCAAACATACCCGAAATCTTCAAAAGGGAGGATTTTTTTTTTTTTTGGCTACTAAAATATTGTAATATTAACTGCCTCGGGACGTTCCCACAATTTTTACTGTAAGTAAACAACAAACGGTAAGTAGTAGTTTATTAACCACCCTGTATAAGGTAATCACAATAGTCCACAAAAAACAAACTTCCAGCCCTTTAAAACCAGTAAAATTTCCTGTTAAGCAGAAGAAATCTATTGAAAATCGGACAGAAAATTTCGGACGAGAACTGATATTTTCAACGTGGTATAACCGTTGCCCGTAAGTTATAGTAAGTTCACGGTAGATAAACCGATTCGAAAATAT
>JAEQML010081584.1:0-11154 GCA_016904865.1 Pissodes strobi
CAATGCCCCAGTGGCTCCAGGAATTTCTGGTCGGTAGCAAAGGCAGTAAGTAACAACTTTACAAAAACGTCTCTCCCACCTTTGACGGACGAACGTGGCATCACGGCGACTACAGCCAGGGAAAAAGCAAACATGCTCGCCAAAATGTTTTCTTCGCACTCTACCTTAGACGTCCCCCAAGGCAAGACTCTCCCCACCTTATCGAACATCAACACTACCATGACAGAAGTCAAATTTCATCACCGTGATATTCGTAAAATCCTTAAAAATCTAGATACGCAAAAGGCATCAGGACCGGACGGAATACCTGCCATCGTGTTAAAGAACTGCGCCAACGAACTAACACCCGTTTTTTCCAGGCTTTTTTCTCTGTCTTACGGAAAAGGGATTTACCCATCTTCTTGGAAAGTCGCTCGAGTGCAACCTGTTCCAAAAAAGGGCAAGAAAACCACGCCCTTAAACTATCGTCCTATTGCCTTGCTTCCAATATTCTCCAAAGTCATGGAACGTGTAGTCAATCAGCAACTGCTCAAGTACCTCGAGAACAACAAAATAATCAGCGATAATCAATACGGCTTTCGCAAAGAGAGATCGACAGGAGATATATTGGCCTATGTCACTCATATATGGAGTAGGGCAATTGAGAACTACGGAGAGTCTCGAGCGATTGCGCTGGATATTTCAAAGGCATTCGACAGAGTTTGGCATGACGGACTGCTCAGCAAACTACCGTCATTCGGACTGCCAGCCTCTCTCTGCAGCTGGCTTGCCAGTTTCCTTAAGAGCCGATCTCTGCACGTTGCAGTCGATGGACACATCTCGGACACATTCACCAACAACGCGGGCGTGCCTCAGGGCGCAATACTTTCACCAACTCTGTTCCTCATCTATATCAATGACCTGCTGACCGAAACAAATAATCCTGTTTACAGTTTTACAGATGACAGTACCCTTGTCTCCCACTTTAGATCAGAAAAACCCTTACCAGCGACTGAGACTCATCACCGCAGACAGGAGCAGATTACAGCAATTAATCAAGACCTGGAGAAAGTTCAAACTTGGGGCGACCGAAATTTGGTCCAGTTCAATGCAGCAAAGACCCAAGCAGCCACGTTTACCAAGAGGGCCAATACAGCGGGCCCTGACATTATTATGGCAGGGTCGACCATTCCTTCATCCTCGTCAATCGGACTGCTGGGTATCTCGGTCAACAGCAATATGTCCTGGCATGACCACGTTGCTAACATCGCAAAATCAGCCTCCCAGAAGCTTGGTGCGCTATTTCGCAACAAAAAACTCTATACACCGCAGCAGTTGCTCTTGCTCTACAAAGCGCAAATAAGACCGTGCTTAGAATATTGCTCACATATCTGGGGTGCCGCACCAAAGCACACCCTAAAGCTGCTGGATTCCATTCAGAAGAGAGCTGTGCGTCTCGTCGGCGACCCGGAGTTGACCCGGAATCTAGATAGTCTGGAACACCGCAGACATGTAGCCGAGATATCTCTGTTTTACAGATACTTTCACGGCAGATGTTCCCAGGATTTGGACCGCCTCATCCCGCCCCTGGCAGCTCCTGTCAGTCAGTCACGACAGACGGCAAGAGCGCACCAGTTCGTCGTACAACTGGAAATTCCTAGAACATCGCTTTACAAGAACTCCTTTGTCTGGCGCACTGCATCACTGTGGAACTCACTCCCAGAACATCTGTTTCCCACTAATTACAACTTGCTATATTAGGTTTGTTCTAGCATGAAATTTCGGACGGTTTGAAGTCATCCGGAGTTTGCGCATAGCAATAAAAGCGACGCTTATATCGCTATGCGCAAACTCCGGATGGCTTCAAACCGTCCGAAATTCCATGCTAGAACAAACCTAATATAGCAAACTTTCCCTTGTAAAGGAAAGCGTTCTTAATCGTTTTCAATTCAATATATTTTTGTCTCAGGTCAGCATTGTACACAATAGTGTGTCAAGTAAAGAAAGAAAACAGTTTCTACCTTTGTAATCTCAAATGAATTCGGTATGTGTCACCGCCCACCTTTATTATGTGGTTTTGCCGCTGGGCGACTAGCTCAAGGAAATAAATTAATCGAGTCAGTGCTCTGCCAACACTCCACGTTGCTGGATCGGTCTTGTCACCGCGCTCCAGCAAGTGTCGCTTCGCGCCAAAAGTTCAAATTCCTTTTTGGGCCAATTTTCTTCTCGTATGCACAAATATTAGAAAATATTTAGTGCACCTCAGTTATCTTTGTCCAAGGTTGGACAAAGACCTCCTTTTGGGATTTTTTATGGAATTATTCGAAGTCAGAACGATAGCGTCCCCTTTGGAAAATTGAACATAAGATGGCGGACTGACATTCCTGGTCGAATTTCTGTAAGCAAGGAGAAAGCTGGATTTATGGTTTCCGTAAACACAAAAATTAAGTTTGGAAAATAACTAAGTAAAATCTCTCCCCGTTGAAGACAGGTAAAGCGGTCATAGTGAAAAGGTACGCTGTGTGAAAGTTGCTAAGTTAGAGAACGAAAAGTATTAAAATAAGACAGATAAAAAACTCATTTTTAAATCAAGCAATGAAGACTTTTTAGTAGATATTTCTAATTTTAAGAAACCTTTTGTAATATTAATTTTATGCTTGAATGGGCGAATGCCTGCAATTATTCTAAGAATTGTACATATATAATTTCTATTTAACATAGAAAACGCTGTTTATTTATATCTATAATATTCAAATGCAATTTACACCTGCATTATTAAAGTGAATTAAACAGAATGCATGTTTCAATTCCTCTCATTACCCTATAGCAATACAGTTCATTAAAAGTGGTTAATCAAGATACCACACCCTTCTTTATGGTATTAAACAATAATAAAATCACTTGTTTATCCCGACCAACTTGCGTTTTAAGAATTAATTTCGATCTGTTTTAGCACATACCGTGGTATGTGTGTGTTAGGACATATGGTAGCTCGCGAAAAAAAAACTGATTTCGACTTCTGATTTATCTACTTTCGCACGTGAAGACTCTAATTTTCTGAATATCTACTTTTGCACTTCAAGACTCTATTTTTATGACTGCGTTTTGGCATAGTAACACTCGTCTCGACTAGCTACGTTTTTGACTGATTTTCCCAGATATTTTTCGCTTTTATACCAACTTTTTCGACTTTTTTTCGCGTCGAAAAATCTTATGGAATTTCACAGATGCTCCACAGGTGTTGCGTGACCCCAATTTTGTTAATGGGCAATTAACGATAGTTTTACATGTTTTGTTAAATTCCAATCTCGCTTTTATGAAGCCGCCCTTTGATGGTTCGGTTAATTAAACTTTGATTATCACTGTTTACATGATTGGTCAATTTTGGTTTTTGCTTTTAATTGCTACCGCATTTTCTAAATAGGCAATTAAAATTGTTTGTTAAAATAGCATGTGTTCCACATTCCAGAATTTGGCTTTCTATTGGCTGATTTTTGAGCCGGCCAGTTCAAGATCTTTGAGTCAAGGAATAACCTGATTTCGGTTAAAATGCGCCATATTTGTCAAGAACTTTACAGGTGGTTCCTTCTATTACGCGTTAGAAAAACGGACGGAAGAGATTTAACCTGGCCGTTATTAAAATTATTTTCCCATAGGGATTATTTTATTTTATTTGTCCTACTGCTATCTAGTTCGAAGTGTAGTAGATTTGCTTATATTCATCGGCGAATCAGAACGACATTTAATTTACTTTTTCTTGCTGTAACTATGAATTAATGCGGCGAATATGTCAAAAAAAAACGGTCAGAGTAAATACCCTCGCTGAGAACCCACAATTTGCAACACGTGTTTCAAAGATTATTTTATTGATCAAACCCAAAATATAAACAAAGATGATTTTTTTCCTCCCAATTAATTTAAAAAGGATGAACCTAGCCCCGGAGAGACGTGTTACAAAACCCGGCCCCTGTCGTGGGGTCGTTTGAGCGCCACCCGTTCTAGCCAGCTAAACGGAAAAAGCTCGGCTGGTGTTGTACCGAATGGCTAGATTCGCTCATAAAATTAACCGGTACTCAGTTCTTAATTTCGAACTATCAAAAAAACGAAAACAATGGCGCAATTATAATCCACTAATTTACCCTATCAAGAAAACACAATATGACAATTTCAGGAACAATATATTCGCTATTAAGTTTTTTTTTCGAAAACACAGTAACAATCGATCTGGTGAAACAAAAGAAAAAAAGGTTCAATTAAAATGTGATGAATTAAAGACACAAGAATGTTAGGTGACTGTTAAAGTAATTGATAAAATAAACAGAGTACAATGTGAAGATTGTACAGAGACCAATTCAGTTGGAAATACTCGGTTTTACATGCCTTACCACTAAATGCACTAAATACTACTTATCAAAGTGATCACTTGACGTTGACTAAGCTTCTTACAACTAGGTATGCGTGCGCTAATAGCTGCACGGACTTTAGATGTAGCAATAATAGTATGTAGCAACGAACGGCTACTGTAATTAAATCAAATGACTCGACAAGTTGATAAGAGAACCGAACTAGAATAAAACTATTGGAAGTATGGCGGTAGCTTGATTCATATGATAAAGAGATAAAATTCAGAGCGGTTATATCTCCCGACTAGTGAATGAAAAGAATGAAATTATCCAGCCAGCGCTTGACTTTTATTAAAATGAGACAACAATTCAAAGCAATCAGATTAACTGGTCCGATAAACCAGTGAATAAATGTAAATTAAATTAAATAAAATCAATGAGCTACCTCAGAACTCGGCGTTCAATGTTTGATTTATATGAATAAAAGAAAACGAAGAGTGATTATATTAAATGGATAAACATAAGAAACAATGAGACACAAAGCTTATAGTACGATACCCAGATCCCGTCGTCGAAGTCCGGTGGAGGCGCCGGCACTTATAGATACCCAGGAGTGGGCTCACGATGGCATCCAGTTAGGGAAACAAAAGGTTGTAGCCCTTCGATAAGGGTTGTGGCCCTCCGTAAAAAGTTGTGGCCAATAAAAGGTTCTGGCCCTCCAGAAAAAGTTGTGGCCCTTCAATCAGCTCTGGCCCTCCAGAAAAAAATGTGCCTCTTCAATAAAGCTTCTGGCCCTCAATAAAAAATTGTGGCTCTTCAATAAAGCTTCTGGCCCTCCAGAAAAACCCTGAAATAATCCAGTACGCATTAAACGAAACCCCCTTACTTTAAGGAAAATCACAGACGCCCTCCCTCTTTTTAGTATAAATACATCTTCTTTATAAGACAAATTTCCCCAGACAAAAAACCCATGGACTTACAATGTCCATCAGCATATAAAAGAGATACTACCTACGGTTCGGACAACTTGAATATACAATGATAGGTATGAATCACTCCCAAAAGAATATATAAATCCCACCATAGGATCCAAATTAAAGTTACATTAAAATAAAAATTCGGTTAGACAAAATGGAGTAGATAAGATAACCTATGGGAAAAGCAAATGGCGTTATGTGCACAAAAAAAAAGGTAACATAGATAAGCAATCAATTTCATTAATTTAGGCAAAGCGGTAGCGATATTTACCTTAAACTTGGACGTGAGGCTCGACTTTGAGAGATTCGACGGTCTCGGTCTTATGGGACGAACGTAGATGCCGCTATAAATAATGGAAACAAAAAAAAAATTAGCATCATGGCGGTCACGCGCTTCACAGGCCACAGAAAAAGAAATCCAGAGAAAATGCTTACCTAGTACAGCATGTAGAGCCCGAAAAATCGGTCGTGTTAAAACACAAACAGAAACAACACAATAATAGATCCCCTATCAAAAAGGGTTGTATTATAGCACAATACTAAAACGTGAAGTTTCCAGCCGCACTCGCAAACGTTCCTCTTACGTTCCGATCAAACTAGTGAAAGGCCGTCCACTCCTTTCGTCAATTGGCCTTCGAGATTCGATGCTGTGTCACAAGTAGTGAGGGACGGAAACATGCCGAGTGATTCGATCCAAGGAGTAATTCGAAGATATTATGCGACCGAGCTCTCGCTTGTCATGCTGGGAGGCCACAACTAATGCACTGAAAACAAGAGATTCACGAAATAATAGAGAATATTCCTTAACAAAACGTTAACCCTTTAGCAATTCGAATCGACAGCTGGCATTCACAACAAACGGTACATTCCTATTACTCCGTCGCGAAGGTCACAAAAACCCCTACTAACGTACGGATCGAGTCAAGTGTAGCATTTTTTGCAGGCTTCACGAACAACATTCTGAATAATATAAATCGATTCGCTGGCTGTTCATGATAATAAAATACAAATCAAGCCAAGCTATCTTAATAATAATGTACATCGCTTATCAACTAAAATAAATAGTCACAACGGATTATGAAAGCTAATACAAATATATAGCTTAGCTTAATTCATATTAGTAAAGTGGCATTTACAAGCAAATCGAATTAATAAATTTAGAATTAATAAACCGATGCGATGGCAGTTTCAAGCGAATTGTTGGCAAAGCAAATTAATAAATTTATAATTAATAAACCGATGCGTGCAAAATACAGCATAATTTTTCCCCTAAATGCGGCATATAAATGAAATTTTAAAATTGGCAAAATCGAACTGTTACAAATTAATCTTAAATGAGATAAACGATAAACCGTCAAGGCATCCCTTTCTAAGTCTAAATCCATACTGTGTCTTACGCATCCTACCACCATTCTATGTGATGTTTCAGCACATTCTTGCCCGAATTGTTGTTGGCGTAGGACTGGTTATTGCGCTCCCAGTGAAAGAACGCTACGTGATTTAAATTCGCACAACGCGCAACATTCTTGAAAGATAACTTTATATTAAATTTCCCGAGTACCCATTTGGACAGTCACAGTCTGCAACGCGTGGACTAACTTTTCAGAGCCCATATTTTTGAGCAGGGGGACGCGTGAAAATTATTTTCAGACTAACTTTTTCCCGGATTTTTTCGCTTTTATACCAACTTTTTTCGACTTGTTTTCTCCTAGAAAAATCTGGATTCTGCACCTGCAGCTATTAAAATGTTTTTACTAAGAACACTTAAAATTCCTAAGTCGCCGAAAATTTTAATATGGCAATTAGCCTTTTAACATGTTTTGTAAATTCCAATACCGCCGAGTGTTCCAAATTTTAATTTTAATTACCCTATTAAAATTGGTTACATGCTTTTTGAATTCCGATCTAGACCAAATTAAGGTAATTAAAATTGGGGAACACGATTTTTGCATTTCAAGCCAAATGTCTTTGATCGGTGAATATTCTTAATAGAAACGCCCCCTGGCCAATGGTTTTCTTTTTTTTACAAAGTGTTGGGGGGAACCTGCGTGTGAACGTTCGACTAGTAGGTGATATTCTTTCTAATTAGTTCATCTAGTTTCGCGTTTTAATACAGTCGAAAAAAAAATATATTAAAAGTCTGCCGCACTTCGAGTCTTATGTAACAAAACGAATTTTCGTTTGTTTTTAAATATTATAATACGCTGTTACCAGCTTATGTTAATTAAATTTAGGCATTAAAAGAATCGAATCGCCAAAAATTTATAATTTCTTCGACCGGATGAACGTCTCGCACGATGTTCCCCTAGCCTGCAAAGGCAAGCATCCAAAACGCATATCGGCGACTTCCGCTTAGTAACAGAATCTGGAACCAAAGATATTACCATAAAAGGAGATGTTTCCATCCAGTGAGCTCGATCTAGGCAGGCGCTTTAACTACGATTCCGGATTAATCCAGGGCGAGCCCTCATGGTGGGACAGCGCGTATAAATTCGTTTGCCTAGCCCAAAGCTCTGAACATAATCTCTACCAGTGCACTCCGGTAAAATTCTGAGTTCTTATTCCAAAATGCAGGTAAATTTTGCTGGTTTACAGATTAAAGTAAAATCCAAGTTAATAATATTCCAAATCAAGCTAAAAGCATAAGTATCTATTCTTGTTGAGTTCTCAGTAAACAGTAACTCAACTAAGGAAAGTAAATATCGAGTTTTAAAGTAATAGAAGTGAAAAGTGATATTAATCCAATTAAATGTCTTAAATTCAGTCGTCTAAGAAACGACGCTTATAACGAAAGCATAAAGGGGTAAACGTTTCTTCCTAAAACTACCGAATCAGGGTGATACTTACAAGGCTAAAATAAACCGCGATCTATTAAATCAGGAGTAGAAACAGTGTTAGATAAATAAGTGCCATCTGAAGACAAAAGTAAGTTAAGTAGTGTATAAATTTATAGATAGAAACATTATTAATTCCGTGACTTTATAGAGTATATAATTCATCAGCGTATTTTAGAACATTTTATTGAACTGTTATGTATTAATATTGATTCAGGGAATAATTAAATATTCCTTAGTATTTTAGGAACTGTAGTAAATATATGCGTATATCAATATATAGATATTTAAGGTGGGTGTACCCTCACAAAGTAATACATATTATTTCAGTGACTTGTAATTGAAAGGATTAGATATATAAATATATACAGGAATGCTGTAGCCTGTAGTAGATTTCATAAAATTACATTGACTAGAGAAATAAATATAAATATACAGGGACGCTACATCTTATACTACTTTCCAGAGTAATTTACCGAAATATATACATAGTGATGCTGTTCACTATAAACTGCTAATGATTTTGTGCACAGTATAGTAAGTAATTTAATTGAAGTGTCGCATATATATCCATATACTTTTTTTGTGTCGTATACAGTATTTTATAACCTAGCATGGAACTGTCGTATGTATTCATATGTGATACATTATAATTACATATATTTTGATTGTGTGCTCGACACCAGATTTCATAATATAATTATTAAATTTGCGAGGTTTCGATTCGCAATCCAATTAGAATTAATGGACTGCTTTTCCAAATTTTACTTTTTCTTCGTAACCAGATGTAATAATAGGCTCAAATTCGCTTTTACCTATTTCATTTATTACACCAAAAATATTTGATTAGAAGTACATGCTAGGACAGGACATTGGACATGTTCTTTATATCTATACTAAACAGGAACAATTTACACAGTTGTGTGAAAGATAAGTTCTAATTGTTGCAAGGAAAATCTTGGCTTTATTGGAGAAATAAACTCGCATGAATTGTGTTCTAGGAACAGGAGATATATAATATACAATTGTCTAAGCCGAAAGACTTAAGAACAAGAAATTGGCTCTAAGCCGAAAGTACCTAGGAATGGCAAGGGCCGAACTGGTAAATATACCGAAAAATTAGGATTAAGCTGAACATTAATTAGAACTGGCAGCGCCGAAATGATAAATACCGAGAAATTGGCCTTAGCCGAATGTGATTAGAGGGACGATTGCCTCGAAAACACAGCGAGTCTGTTGAAGGTAACTTCAAGACTGAATTTTCTTAAGGGATGAGGTCAGCGTCGCGATCGCTGAGCGTATTATTAAGTGGGGTAAACGCTTGCTGTGATTGGATCGTTATAGAGGCCATGTTTGCAAGTGCGTCGTTCTAGACAATCCGTTACTAGATTATTAGAGTGGAGAGGGTGAATTTGGGTTAACAGAGCGGTGAGTATTGATCGATCGGAAACTGACAAAGGTTTTTATGCGAGTTATATTTTCTTGGAAATTATTTGTGGCTGACTTTGCCGATCTCTCCGTTACGGCGGAACTCTTTGATAGTTTAACGGTTATAATTTCTAGGAAAAATGCATCGTGCTCTAAGCCTATTTTTATGCTTTTAATTTAAATAGGAGTTAAATAGTATTTTATTTAGCAGTTAAAAGAACAAATAATATAGTCCGAGAGCAAGTTATAAAATATTGTATCACCTATTGTGACTCGTTTGACAACAATACTGTCGAATTGACTTACAGATTTAATGTAATTGCAGTTTATTTTCAGTACTAATGTACTGCTATTCCAATTGTCACCAATTCTGTACATTTGTATATAACCCAGACTTTTGTACCATGAAGTCGACATGGCTACCAAAGCCATATGGGTAATTTGTTAATATATTAGATTTATTTAATTTAACTAAACGTCTTTCTTTTCGACCATAAAACGCAGAATTGCGCTATCTTTAAAAACACAAGGCTTACCCACCATAATTGAAGACACAAGTTGATGAAGGGCCCATGTACAATTAAGTTAATTTTGAGGAAAAGTGGTTTAAAGTTATTATGCCCGGATTTTTTTTTGGGAACTATTTAAGGAAACGATTTTTTTTCTAGACAAAGATCTTTAATCCAAAAATCTAATATACAAAATAGTGTAACAAAAAAATACACGCTTTAGGAGAAAAAAAATATAAAGTGTACTTCGGCCCTTTATACACTAAGTTTTATTTTATCCTTCATATAAGTAGTTAGTGTATAAAGGATCTATATTCCTTTCAACTAAAACTACATTAATTTAACCATTGTTCTAAAAGTAAAACCAGACTTAATCTTTAACCTATCTCAATTTTCTTTTTTCATGGCTTTTTTTACTGCATTGCTTGATTCTTCATAATCTTCTAAAAGTTTTTCATAAAAATATTTATATTCTTCTTCGACAAATTTCAGCTGCTCCTTTATATTTTCCAATTTTTCAGTACACTTAATTCTTTTTATTTCTTATAACTTTAAGTTGACAATTTTGTAGTTTCTGTTCTGAGTAGCTTTTTTTTAGCAGATTGACAGACAGCTCTCTTTATATAGTTATATAGATAGCTTCCGTACTCTTCTACCCTTAACCATTTATTGCCGTCCCTGAAATTAACCTTTTCACCCAATAAGTTTGTTTTCCTATTAATAACTCCTAAATTTTTTGGCAAATCATCAATATATTTAAAATGTTTTTTTTATATAATTTAATTTTATTACCACTCTGTACATGATTTTAAAAATTTTATTTTGTATATTATAACATTTTGACGTATGTCATATTCATATGAAGTAATTTGACAGCTGTAACTGTAAAATGTGACAGTTGTACAGGGTTTTCCCGTATAATTGCACACCCCTTTAAAATCTTTATTTTTATAGATAGAAAAAAATAGTTTATCTGAAAGTTGCAGGATTTATGATGAAAATTTTCATGGTGTAAGAAAGAAAAACAAATGATGATGGGAAAATTAACAAATCACTATCAACTTCGTTATTTTAAATGGAACAC
>JAEQML010081585.1:0-11152 GCA_016904865.1 Pissodes strobi
ATACTAACTTTATAAATAGACTAATTAATAGGCATTTGTTTAGAAAGACCATTCGTGATTCCACTTCTTTCGTCAATCAGGATGACAATACAAAACATGTCTCGATACCATATAATCCTCAGTATACTAGAGGACTTCAAAAAGTCTTTAAGGAAGTAGGTTTAAAATTAGTATACCAAACTCAGTTCAACATTAAAAATTATTAGGGGGCCCAAAGGACAAAATTGAAATATTAGAAAGAAGTGGAATATATGAAATTGGATGCATGGATTGTAACCAAAAGTATGTTGGGCAAACTAGAACATCTATACACACCAGATTCAAGGAACACATAGCTCATTTAAAGTATGGTAGAACAGAAAAATCAAGTGTTGCCGAGCATGCTTTTGATAGTAATAATAGAATAACAATTAAAAATTAATCATACTATAACTGATAGGACATTATTAGACGCATATGAAAGTATGGAAATTATTAAATGTAAGAATAGTTTAAATAGAGATAGAGGGCCTATTTCTTATAGTCCATTGCATTGGTTGATCGAGCGTGACTAGTGGGATGCCAGGATTGGTCCCTTTGGTTCCGCTTGATTAAGCAAACATTTAGTATAAAAGCGAGTTAGGTAGAGTTTTAAATTTAGTTTTAATCATCTCCTGATGATGCTAACATGGTTAGCGAAACGCGCGTCGAGTGCAATAATTCTGTTTCGGTATTGTGGATAAAACTCCGTTTTAGTGCATGTTGCCGAAGGTTCCAAACCCCAACATAGCCTATATTTATAATTAGTGCTGGCAACCGAAGACGGTTTTTCGGATAGTCGGTTAACCGGTTTCGGATTATCCGCGGTTTTTCAAAAAACCGAAACCGGTTAACCGGATACTCGGTTAACCGATTACCCGATTTCTCGTTTAACCGATTAATCGATTAACCGGTTTCTCGGTTAATCGATTATTCGGTTATCTAGTTACATGACACTGGGCCACCGGGTTCTCAAGTAATGGTAAAAAAGATAGAAAGTAAAGTAAAAACTGGGTATTTGGAATCGTAACATACCACATACCTGCTGGACGGTGATTATATTTGGAAATGCTTTTAGAGTGCGATTGAAAAATAATATCTACCTTTAATAGAATACCTTTATATTTATTTAAGCTTTAAAAAATTGTAATATTTTTTCTGCTCAGAATTTATATCGATTGTAATTTGTAATAAACAATATTTTTAATTTAATTATTATCTTGGGGTTTATTTCAATAACGACCAAAAACTGGAATAAATTTGGTTCACTAGAATTTAATGATTGTGCCCTAATCGGCAGGGAAACTGAACTAATGGAAATATGCTTAAGAACAAATTAGAAATTATGATTAGCATACGACTGTGTTAACCGATTAACCGGTTATCCGATTAACCGGTTAACCGGTTATCCGATTAACCGGTCAACCGGTTATCCGGATACCCGGTTTTCACTATTATTCGAATACCCGGTTTTATCCGAAACCGGTTTTTAAGAAAACCGAATAACCGGTTTCAACTTTTCACGGTTTTTGCCAGCACTATTTATAATTATAATTACATTGGTTATAATCCTTACACAAATGTCACAAAGAAATAGCAACTGTACACATTAAAATAAAATAGGTACCCAACCTAAAAAAACAAATAACAACAATTAAAAGTGTCTTTACATCAATTAAAATGGATCTGGTTAAAATCAGTCTCATTAATAACACTGTTTAAGAAATCCTTCGTATCATAAAAGGCGTTTTTTAAGAGATAGTCTCTGACTGCAGATTTGAAATGTTTTTCTGGCAATTCCGTGACACCAGTCGGCAATTTATTGAAAAAGAGTGGCGCAAAATACAAGGTAGCACTGCAGGACTTGTTAAGCCTAAGAAACTCAATTCTAAGGTTATTTCTTGCTCTAGTGAAATGGTGGTGATTTTCTGAAATGCGTCCATAAGCGCCTGCCTTCAGATAGGCATACTTGAGGCACTCGAAGATAAACTGGGATGGCAATGTGAGGATCTGAAAGCTCTTAAAATAGGGCTAAACCTTCTCTCTGTACCCTATATGGGCTAGGACCCGAACTGCCCTCCTCTGCAGGCCAAATATTCTTGCTGCATGGGCTGAATGTCCCCAGGCAAGTAAACCATATGTGCACACTGAGTGGACCAAACCATGATATGCTATCCGACAGACATCATCATCGACCATCCCAACCAAACTCCTCAGAACAAATATGGATGAACAAATTTGTTTTGATAAAATACTTACATGACTCTCAAAAGGCAGTTTAGGATCAAGTGTGACACCCAGAAAATTCACTTCATTGTCTGAATATGTAACATCATGAGGCCTTAGTGAAAAAATAATGTTTTTAGTTTTATTTCTGTTGAGATTAGTTTATTTGCTGTGCACCAGTCATTCAAAGTATTCATGCTCTCATTTTCCCGCTCAACCAAACAATTTGTTAAGTTTTCCCCAAGAAACTCGACCATGCTATAATAGGCTCGGGAAATAAGCAATCTTTTAAACCCCCTATCATTCTGCATCTGCTTTAAGTGGATGGGTAAGTGATTAAATAGCTGCCTACTGTTGTAAATGACAGAGTTCTTTGTTCGTGTAGAAGTTAGGGTTCCCAACCGTCCCGGTTTGGCCGGGATTAACCTGGAATCAGAAAGTTTGTCCCGGCAAACATTTTTCCTAGACCGGGACTCAAAAAATCCCGGAAATCCTAAACATAACAATATACAAAATTTTTCGTTTATACAGCAACGATACGAACTGCGACGACCGCCGCGCCGTCCATTTTGCTATTTGCGGCTTTGCGCACGAGAAGTCGAGAGGGGTGATTTCACCATATATTTAGTAGTATTAAATATATGGATTTCACGACGATCATCGTCGTGAAATCACCATTCACCCCTCTGACTCAATGTTGCCATTTGAAAAATTTAAATATCACCGATCTCTATCTCAAAAATCACCAGAAATCACCAGTTTTTTTAATACAATTAAAATAGGTACGATAATTAGATCTCTACTTTATAAAAAGCTGCAATATTTAACTTCCGCATTAAAAAAATCTAAACCTAAATTAGAGAACTGCATAACACAATATAAATTGATAAAATACAATAAATATTTGTATTTTTAGGTGAATTTTTTGTATTACCCGCCTACATAAAATTTTACGTATATAAAATTTTCTTTTTAATTGATAAAGTCGATATTTCTGGTATTATTGCCAGTCTCAATTTGAGAGGTTTTAGTTTTCAGTTATCACTAGTCGTATTTAGGGAATTAGACATGATGTAGAGTAGAAATAGGTTTGTCAGTCACAGGTCTAGCTATCGCAAATGTGAGTCTTCACGCATGCGTACGTGCTATTTCATATATTTTCAAAGTTCATTTTTCTTGATTTTGGGCATTGACTAGGGTTAGTTTAGCTTGGTTTTGTTTGGTTACGCCCCCGAAGCGAGCGTAGCGAGCAGAGGTACACGGGTGAGGTAAAATGTTAGAACGACACCGGGCTGCTGCCAAATGCGCAGGTCTGAAGGTCGAAAATTTGCGGTAGATAGACGCGAGTGCCAATAACCACTACCAAAAATGAGACCACGATCCACACCAATTCAACATTGTTCGAACAATAAACTTTTTAAACGAACTTGCATCCAAAAAATTGAAAAGTAATAAAATAAAAGAGGTTAAGGTTAGATTTTAGATTCATTTAGGTTTAAGTTCTTCTTGTTCTAATTTTTATTTTGGATTTGGAATACTAGGTACTAACTACTGGAGAACATAAATGATAATCCTATCACATTGGTAATATCTAAATCATTGTTTGAATAATATTCTTGATTCAAACAAACACCAGAGCTAACAAAAAATATATTTGTTTTCTTTGATTATAAGGTGCAAAAGAAATCTTTGGAAAATCACCAGATTTTGATCATAATACTAAAGTTTTTCACCAAATCACCAGATGCATCGAAATTCACCAGATCTGGTGAAAAATCACCAGCTCTGGCAACACTCGGACGATGACTGTTAAAATATTGTCTATACGCGTACGCTACCCAACCCACCTTTGGATATTCAGGCTGTCATGATTTGCATTTTCAGATACTTTACAGTCTTAGGCGACTATGTGAAAATCGGCCTCTCCTATTGGTCGATCCGCATGGTCCTTCGCACGCTTCACTCGCTACGAGGGCTCAAGAAAAGGAAACTAACCAAGTGCTAACCCAATACATACCCAAAATCAAGAAAAAACTTTAGAAACATGATCTTAAAATAAAAAAAGAGCAATGGGGTTTGAACCCGGGCCGTCCAGGTGAGACCCAACCATCTAAACCTCTCGACCACGAGAGCTCTTGACGCAATGATTGCATCACGAAGACATATTGTAATACGATATTAATCGACCAATAGGAGAGGTCGATTTTGACATAGTCGCCTACGCCTGTAAAGGATCTTAAAATTCTCATGGTTTTGCCATCAAACTTTTATATATTTTTTGAACATTTTCGAACTTCTCATGATCTTTTTTCGCACTTTATTGATTAGTAGTTAGTTAGTTCAGGAGGGCGCCGAATCCTTGTTTTTAAATGATTTTAACGACTTTTGAGTAAAAATTGGGCGTGGCACCCCAAAAATTTCCGCCTTCGGCTGATTTGCCTACGCCTCGGCCTATGGCAAGCTTCTTCGTGGAACGAGCCACCACTGAAAAACAATTGCCCGGAATGGTCGATGCTTAAGTTGGGAACCCTAGTAGAAGTGGGTATAGGCAACGGTAAATTACCAGCACTCCTAGTGGGATAATGATGTATGGCATTTGCGTCACTCTTATATTTTTTGTGCTTAAGCAAACAGATTCCAAAATAAACAAGGCCGGCAATGTTAGTATACCGTGCCTAAGAAAAAGTGGTTTACACGAATCTCTCGGACTGGCTCCACACATGCATCTAACCGCTCTTTTTGCAAAACAAACACGCTATCAAAAAGTCGCCTTGAACACACTCCCCAAAAACAAATTCCATACCTCAGATGCGACTCAATCAGTGAAAAGTATGCATTCCTAACAATGTGAGCATCCAGATTCCTTGAGAGGACCCGAACTGCATAGCAATTTGAAGCGAGCCTCGAACTAAGCTTGTTTATGTGGCCCTCAAATTTAAGTCTGCTATCGATAAAAATACCCAAAAATTTATTTTCCGACAAGTTACTCAAGCTCTCGCTCCCCAAACTCACAACATCCAAGTTACATCCAAAGGACATCACACTAGTCTTCGATACATTGAGTGACAAGCGGTTTGTATCGCACCACTGCTTGATCTTAGCCAAATCAGTGTTTATAGTTTGGCCGAGTACCGTGACATCCTTATTATGCGACAGAATGGTTGCGTCCATCCGCAAACTGGGTGAACTGTCCAGAGATATACGCAATACGCATCCGAACTGATTCTCGTCTACCTACTACCGCAATTTTGAGCCTTCACGCATGCTTACGTACTATTTAATATATTTTCAAAGTCCTTTTTTCTTGATTTTGGGCATTGCCTTGGGTTAGATTGAGTAAGTTCAGTTGTTTGTTTGGCTGCGCTTCCGAAGCGAGCGGAAGGACACGCTTGAAGTGAAAATAAATATTAGAACAGCAACGGGCTGCTGACAAATGCGCAAGTCCGAAGGTCGAAAATTTGCGGTACCTAGACGCGAGTTCCGAACTGCATTTCGGTCCATGACGTGAGACAGCTGGCTTCAATGAACTCTAATAGAGTTCATTGGCTGGCTTTATATCTTGGTAAAGTTTGTTCTGTATTTCAGTGGTTAAGTTCAAATACTAGCTTTATCGACTAGTTTGCATGGATGGTTCGTAAAATTCAGTTGACGTGCTGACGTTTGACTTCGTAAGTCATGTCTTGGGTTAGTTCCTTTTGGTTTTACTCCCGGAGCGAGCGGTGGTGTTTCAATATTTGAAAACTTTTGCAATTAATGACGCCATGCATATAATAGACTTAAAGAAGTAACGCCGTTATAAATAAATTGAAATAATGAGCGAGTGTGGTAGTACTCGAGACACTGATGTGTAAACGTATCCTATATCGACATGCACACATATTTGACCAGCCGTCATAAAATCACTGCTCATGGTTATAATGTCACAGCCGTTTACACATTTCCGTCCCCAGCCGCATGCACATTTCCGTCCCATTTGCCAAGAATTACTCTCATACCGCCGCGTAAGATGTTTACACATCAACAAAATAATACATATTGTGAACTACTAAAATGCATAAACCTACTAAGTAAATATCACCCGGTCCTAAGTTTGAACTTGAACTTGAGAAATGTTATATAAACATTCACAGTTAATTATAAAAAACTAGAGCGTTCGACGGGTGCGATTGTAATCCTTAACGTTGCAGCCATCATCAGTTTGTAGAATATACCCATACAGCACACCAAATCACGATTACGATGTGTTCGCATTGTGACGATGTATCTAGATGCAGACACAGGGTTGCACAATTCTACGATGTAAATGTGCTACGTTTACACATTTCAGGTACACACGTATGCACAAAGGTTAAACGTCCGCCTCACAATGTAGCCACAGTATACCATTTACATATACACAACTTAAATGATCCACAGTGTGTTATCGGCTGCACAGTGATTGTGTATTATGCTTAAACTCTGTTTACACATGGCATTTGTCCTTCTCAATTTGGACGTAAATATACTATTCCGTGTATATGTAGCTCCGTCGCCCCATGCATACGCCCTGTCAAAGAAACCAATTTTTCATGAGCTACTTCAGGAAAATAAAAGTTTTGCCGCCTGACATTTATTCGTTCTCAAAACAGGTATTTTAAAAAAATAATTAATATTATGGTTTTATGAGAACGGAAGAGCGGGCAGCGAAACTTTTATTTTCCTAAAGCATCTGTCTGAAGAAAAGTTACTTTAAAATTGTTCTTTTTTTCTTTCCACATAATATACAAAGAGCGGCTAAAATATAGAACAAATTCATTTAAAAATCAGGTATTGACTTTTTAGAAAAATGCTCGATCACGTCAATTATAATTTCTCTTCCGTTTTTTTTTTGCTTCAAAAAGAAAATATACAGGGTGTTTCAAAAAAGTGGATTTGATGTCAATTTTTTTTTTAAATAAAACACTATTTTTTAAAATCCAAAGCAATAGTGTTCCATTTAAAAATAAATTAAGTTTGATGTCATATCTGATTTTTGACACAACCTGCATAATTTCATTTTAGAGCAAAAAAGCAGAACAAAAAATTAAAATGGACGTGTAGGAGCATTTTCCTAAAAAATCAATACCTGACTTTGAAACGAATTTGTTCCATATTTTAGCCGAATGAGACAATGAAAATGACAGAACTTTTACAAGAATATTAAAATGTATTGAAAATATTCAAATAACATAATAAAAACGCAAATATATCTTATGCTATACATTGCCAGCCTTTGTTGCAGCTCAGCAGCTCTCTTTTCAGCCATTCTTCGTTTTTTGAAACAAAAAAAAATCCTCCAGTCGGTTGGTTGCTTGTCGTTTGTCGTAACCATTCGCAGACCGCCACGTCGTTTTGGAGCTCAAATTTGGCAAATTGGGTATTGGACAAGAGTCTTTCATAAAGTCACTGCAATAATACAAAAAAGTACCTATAAGCTGAGCACAAAAGATCAATTGTTATGGTTGTAACTGTAAATACTCTGAAGGATGTTCACTTTCCAATTTAATAAAAGTAAATGTGCAGAACATTATACGCCGTGATACCCAATGACCTTTGATTGTGCATTTCCTACAGCATCCATACCCAGTGTGGCCTTTGAGCTATATATGAACGAGCTGGTGCCGGTGCATCGCAAATGTAAGCATCCATTACGATTTTATATTTGACATGCATCAAAGGGTGTTGAAAATTTTTGTATCAAAAATCAGTGTAGCGAGAATCGTTACTCGATTTCCATGACCGCCTAGGTTTTTTATAATAAGAAAGTGCATACCACCCCAGAACTTTACAAATGGTAAAATGACTACTACCTGCTACCACATAAGATACAAATGGCCAGCATGCTAACGCTCTGCGCTGGCATTGTTCCATCTCCCTCGAATGTAGAAACGACAACACACAACTGCAGAGTGTATGTTATTACACTGTACTATTACTTTTACGTGGTGTATACACAAAATTTTACTTAAAGCTATAATCACCACACTAATGATTTAAACTTTGTCAGCATCCTGTACGAACGTTAGATTTCAAAATTCTAACGACCCAATTAACTTTACGTCAGTGGCGGCTCGCGGCTTTGAAAAGTGGGGAAGAGCTGCCGACGTCGATAGAGGGAAAAAATATTGGGGTCCACGCCAATTTGTTAATAATTATTACCTGTATTTTAGGTACATCATCAAAAAATAAAATATATTCATAATGTATTAGCAACAAATCATTTTGCTGCTAATACAAATGTCTACGAATAACACACTAAAACTAGAATATATAGAAAATATCTCTTGTATAATACTATAATGGATCAACCGTTGAATGTAAATAAAAAATAATTCCAATAATTCACGGCGGAATGTCCCCTAATAAACTCGCAATAAACGAAACAACGTGCTTTCGCGTTGATCTGAGAATGGCAGTGCTACACGCCAGCTCTTCCAATCATTACAAACCAAACAAATGTACGACCATTACGACGTCATCGTTGTCATGGCAACCAACTAGTTGCGCTTATACTTTTGATTAGTGATGGGCTTATTCGAATGAAAAATAACCTGTTATCCGGTTATTAAAATAACCTGTATTATTCGGTTTTCATTCCACAAGTATTCGAATGAAAAATAACCTGAACCTGATACGTCGTACGAATTCAAATGCGAACACGATCCGTCGAATGATCAACGAGCAAGCAGCGGTTTTAATTTAGTTATGAGTATGAGTTATGAAGCAAGTTTCGATGTTTTAGCTCGAATAAAAGATGAGTTTTAAAATTTCAAATGTACAGGTAGGATGTGGAATTGTGGAATGTGGAAGCCGAACTTGGGGGTTGAAAATTAGCGAATATTAAGTTAAGATTACATAATTTACTTTTATTGCCTACCTAACATAAAAAAGTGCAAATACAGCAATTTGTTGACATCTTCAAAGAATCAAGATAAAGGGCGGTCGCTTTTGATCCGGCCGGCCGATTTTTATTGTGATTAACAAGCAGCCCCACCCCCACCCCACATATTTCTTATTTCTTTCATACACTTCTTCGTAATGAATACAGCCTGCTTTCCAATACATAACACCAATTATCACCTAATGTTTGTTTAGTTTTAAGGTTATATATTGGAATTTAGAATGTAGGAGCATACATAAGTCGTAAAATAACTATAACAATATAATATGTACTATTAGTTATTAATATTATTATAGTACTATAAATACATCGCCAGAGAGAAATACTTTTTTGCAAAGTAGATTTTTAATAATTATGTTCATTACATGTAATCAAGACATCCAAGAATCATATTTTGAAATTTAAGTATTTTTGATTGAAAAACGTAAAATGCTGTTTATTATATTTTGTTCAATAATATTGCGTAATCAAATATTTACTCGTATTCTATTGTTATTTACTTAATTATTAAGCCATGCTTAATAAGACAATTATAGCAGCTGCGAGTTACGAATAAGATACCGATGACGCTGAACCTCCTTCCTAACCGGCTGCGATCGCTAACCTGAATGTATTCGAATGATTATTCAAATAATCATTCGGTTATTAATATTATTTGAATACAAATAATTCGGTTATCAAAATAATTCAGTTATGCCCATCACTACTTTTGATGACTCGACGGCTCTCGAGCAATACCTCTTCCATAAAGGTCTACATAAATGATAATGAAATTGACACTGCTGTCGGCGCGTACGCGAAAAGAAATAAACATTTTCATGTGCGTTCACCTCTGTTCTATTCCATAGTGGACTTAACGGGCAATGTGCAGGTAGCGAGATTCTTATGAAGCCTTGATTTTAATATTTGAAAATAATTGAATTATTAGTTATTAGAGGGGTAACGGGAAACAGATTATTCCTAAACTAAGAACATTTTATCATTGAATCTTAAAATATATTATTTTACTGATGAATGAATTAATTGTATTTCTTTAAATTACATTTTCTTGAGGAAGTGGCACTTCCCCTACTTCCGCTGAATAGCCGCCACTGCTTTACGTTATTATAGGTACATAAAAATGTTAGGTAGAAATCCAACAAATTACATTAAACCATTGTAAGCATCATGTAGGGACCTATACGGACGTTAAATTTCAATAACATTCCAATGATCCATCTGTACTTTGTATAAATATGTTAAGAATCTTAGGTGCATAGGGTTAGTTTGGGTTATAAATATTATTAAACATTGTAGCTCCAATATTAATGGTACCTAGGAGTAATAAAGTATTTATCAATTTTTACTATACCTTATAATCCGTTTCAAAGTGCACAGAGACACACACACTTCCGCGTCTTCCCAAATGATAAAACAAAAATGGCTGCTATGATATGGATGTACTACCCCACTTTTATAGAGGAAAGAGGATACACATGAGATACACATGCCCGGTATGCTCACGCTGACGCTTGCGCGCGCACTTTGCCGTGCTTCTGAATGGTGGAATGTAGATACGACAAGCCACAACTAAAGAGTGTATATATAGTTTTTTGCATCATGTGTGTATATCGCACTTTTACGTGGTGTATGCAGTAGGTACAAATATTGCATAAAGCATCACACATACATATGACTTAAACCTTGTAGGCATCATTTACGGACGTCAAATTTCAACATTCTAATGATCCTTCTTTACGTTATATAAAAATGTTTAAAATCTTAAGTGCATACGGTATACAATTATTAAACATTATATCACATAATTCTATCAACAAAAACATAGGTGTATCTCATATGTGTACGTCAGTACTAGATCAACAATTAGTTTCATCATAACATATTTTGTTCCTCACGTGTATATCTTGTAGAGACGTAATTTGAATTGGACGTGCTGTATGGGTAAATACGCAGGCAAACGCCAAATTCATCAGGCTTTCGGGTCTCTCT
>JAEQML010081590.1:0-11151 GCA_016904865.1 Pissodes strobi
AATGATACTTTCAATAGCAAATATTTATCAGTTTCTGCTTGTTGTAATAACTTTGCAATATTGTCTTTCGTCAAAATTTTAGACTTTTTGGGTTTGTAAGCATCGGAGATACGTTTTAAAAAAGCAATCAGGTGAACAAACTCACTTATATCAACATTTTGTTTAATTAACAACGTGCTTCGTAACATTGAGTAATAACTCCATAAACTTGAAGACTTTTTTGTCATTGATTGTTCTTTAAAATAGGCTAAAAATACTTTTTCGTCTGCAACATTTCTAACACTTTCCTTGTGACACCAACTTTCATAACTGGCATAGGTTTTTTCGTATAGGCCTTTAGACTTTTCCGGCAATAATCCAGCAACTGTAGAGCTAGCTAATTCTTCAATGTCTGACGGTAAATTAGTCATTTCATTTATTTTACTATTAAAAAATTATTTTAAATGCCTAAACTTTTCAATAAATTTCACGTAATTCAACGTTGACAAATGTGGTTGATAATGACAGAAGAATACAAGCAAAAAATTTCATTGTTACCTACCTTAAGATTGTTACACACATTATTACCTCAGATACGGATACCTACTGAAATTAATAATATTCACATCACAAATCCAATAAGTGTTTTTATTAAGGAAATCGCCGGAATATAAAATTTTGTATGAAATTCGGATCATAAACAATCATAATGGCACACGCCATGATATCAGACTCGGCTAACGCCTCGTCTGATAATATTCATGGCTAGTACCATAATAATCGTTATTATGATCCTTATAACATAAATATCTATTAGAGTCCCAAATTTTAGAAAACCATGTTTCGTAGAAAACTATTCAGTTTCCTTATGGGACCTTAATCAAATTCCCTCCATTCCTAGCGTCTTACCCTCAGACGTTGGAAGACATCAGATATATAAATCGAGTAAAGAGGCGCCATATCCTCATGTTATTTGTTGCATTTAGCTGCTTTCGAAATCTCATACTTTTGCTATAATTATTTAATATTGTATATGAAATAATATCTACCGTGGCGGAAAAGGCTTACAGAACAGTCTGATATTTAAGCTGTTCATATAAATACAGCAAACAGCATGCAGAAGTAAAATGCTTTAAGCGTTCCTGCTATGTTTATAATGAAAATATAGTGTAAACCGTATATTTTCCTCCAAACTTACGATGGCACTGCTTTTATTATGATACGTTTCTGGTATTTGCATAATTCGTACGTACGTATGCATAGTTTTTCAAGGTAACAAATTTTAAAATGAAATGCAGTGCATTTTGGGGGATGCTATTTAAAGTAGGGTTTATGGGTAGATGGCTAAATATTGCTGAATGACATAAAAACTTCAATCCGAATTGACTATTTTAATGACCTTTCTCATGAAGTCATTGTCATGCCAGTCTCAAGCCATATACAACACTTGTATATAGGTATATAAATAATATAAATAAATATATTGATTCTAATGAACTAATATGTCTTTAATGTTATTATACAAGGCAGGACGAACTTAACAACGCATGACATTGAAAAATAAAATGTACTGCACTGTCATGCGTTGTTACTACCTTGTATCAAAATTTGAGAATATATCAACCAAATGTCGCTCAGAATTACACATTTGCACTTTTCAGTATAAAATAATCCAATCTTACTGAAGTTCCGAAACTACATTTAAAAATATTAACAAACATGATAACTGAGAAATTACTGCTGAATACCTAGACATCACAAGCACACTGGAAGATATTCACAGTGATATATGCAGTAGCTTCAGCAGGACCAACATGAGACAAACAGCAATCTTAAGGATACATAATGCATATAAGAAAAATCAAAACAATATAATAAAGTTGAGAGCAGACATAAGAAGATCAATGCAGTTTATAAACAGAAACAAATCAGAGAAAATATTAAAACACATTGAAAATATATTAAAAAATAAAAGAATAAACTATTACAGAAGCTTTGGAGAAATTAACAGTATAATCAGCACGCTTACACAGATACAAATAATTCAATGTCAGAAAAGCGGATAACGCTCTCTTGAACGGCAATGAAAAACTATTATATAAGAAAGCAGCAACGAAAGACACCAAAGTAATACCACAGAGTAAAGAAGAAATCTCCGAAAGAAATATATGGTCAAAACCCATACAGCATAATTGCACTGCATTATGGATTGAAGAGCAAGAAAAAGGACAAGAGGATATTAAAGATCAGCGGTATATAAAAAAATAACAGAAACAGTGGCAAACGTTATAAAAAGCACAAACACCATAAGTGTCCAGGAACGGATCAAATACGAAACTTTTGGTATAAATAGTTCTCAGCGATATATAAATACCTAAGAATTGCAATTAATGCAGAAAACCCACAAGGTTTACCACAATTTCTAACCGAAAAGAGTACGTATATAATGCCGAAAAACTGAAAAACAGAAAGTCCAGCTAATTATCGACCAATAACTTGTTTGCAATCATTGTATAAAATAATAACATCAGCTATATGCAAGATAATAGAACGGTCATGATATAAGGTACAGCTAATAAGAGACTCTGTTACATAATTCACACGAAAGATTTCGACTCGGTGCCACATTCATGGTTAAAGAAAACACTAGAGATATACACAATACCTATAATAAATTTGCTATCAGCCACCATTGACACCTTTAGAACAAACTTGAATTTAACAGCACAAAAAGAAAAATATCAAAACCGACACCATAAAAATTAAAAGAGGAATCTTTCAATGAGATTCCCCTTTCTTCAATATAATAGAAAATACGAACAAAGTAGAACACAAAATTAATAACCTTCTTTATATAGATGACATCAGAATATATGCACCAACACAGCCACAAATGAGTGGACTACTAAAAATAATAGAGGAAACAACAGAAGACATTAGAACGGAATTTGGAATTGGTAAATGCAAAACATTATGTATAGAGCGATGCGAATTGAAATATGAAATGCATCCAGAAACTCTTAATAGCGAGACATTAGATAACATGCAGACTGAAAGATGAAACATACAAATATTTTAGATTTCAGCAGACATGTCAATGGTTTTGAATAAGTGTTTCGAATTTAATTTTGTGTTGATGATTCGTGTGAGACATTTGTTATATTAGTTGTTTTTTTGCTGTTGTATGGTTTCAACAGTAAAATAAGCAATATATTATATATTAGTCAAAACCATTGACACGTTTGCCATCCCGCTCCTCACATATTCCTTTGGAGTAATAGAATGGACAACAACATACCTAGAAAATATAAATATTCTCATAAGATCAGAACCGACATAACATAGAAAACTACACCCAAAAACATGCGAAGAGAGACCCACAATAGATAGGAAATAAGAAGGAAGAGGACTCATAGATATTCACATACTTCATGCAAATTAGATAGAAAGCCTAAGAAAGTACTTCCCTTACAAGCATATTTCCTTGCACAGAGTAGTCACACAAGGGCACAAAGAATACACAGCGCTGAATCTCTCAGAATCTGAAACACAATACAATAACGGATGCAAACGCCCCAAGATAAAATAGAACAATGGTCACGGAAAGCACCTATATATTATTAACCATATCCACAAAGAAGTTACATACAAGTGGCCACAGAAAGGAAACTTTACCCAGAACCAGAGGGTTTCATATTAGCGATACAGGACCAGGTAATTACCACCAGGAACTACCAAAAATACATTATGAAAAAACAAAGATAAATGACCTACACAGGAAATGCCATCAACACCAGGAAACAATTGCACCAATAATAGGTGGTTGCAAAATACTGACAGACACAGCATACATTGAAAAACACGGCATTATACAATACTGCAATTACATACCGAACAGTTTATTGGAATCTACTGAATTCAAACTGCACTACGATATAACTATATGCACCAATTCACATAACTGGATAAAAAAACATGACCACATATCTAATAGACATCGTGATACCAACAGATAACAAAACATCCTTATAAAATATACAAAAAAAGAACAGAAAGTGTACCCTTTGGCAATAGAAGTAACAATAATCTGGAAACAGAAAGGTATGCAAATCATGCCAATCATAATATCCACAACAAGCATCGTGCATAACATCTTCAGGGAACGCCTAAGACAACTTCAGCTAGATACAGAGAAACATCATCATAAACAGAAAGTGATCACATATCTAATAGACATCGTGATACCAACAGATAACAAAACATCAGTAAAAAATATACAAAAAAAGAACAGGAAGTATACCCTTTGGCAATAGAAGTAACAACAATCTGGAAACAGAAAAGTATGCAAATTATGCCAATCATAATATCCACAACAGGCATCATGCATAACATCTTCACGGAACGCCTAAGACAACTTGAGCTAGATACACAGAAACATCATTATAAACGGAAAGTGATCTTATACAACATAGCCCGAACTTTCTTAAGCTATAAGCACACGAGGCAGAAATCCCGAGAAAAATTAAAATTAAGATAATAAGCAGCCTGATTATTTCAAAACAACCAAAGAAACCAACTCAAGTATGGAAATAATGACTTGCCTGTTAAACAATAGAAGGTGTTAACAAGAAAAGAAGACATCATGCAGACAACTTTCTAAAAAATGAGATAAGACCTAAAATTTCAGTATTTTCATAAATGTTTAGCCGAGTTATCAGAGGTAGTATAGATAGGGAGATGGAGAGAAAAATAGTAATAAAGAAGGGAGGTGTGGTTATAGATATAGGTGGAGATAGATGCTGATATTTCGATATAGGTAGATAAGGATAAAAAGGAAATTAAAAATAAGAGAAGATATACATAATAGAAGAGTAATAATTTAATAATGAAAGAGCCGCTGAATGATATAACATATTACGTTAAATGTACTTGGTCTTTTGATGGGTGCTACTGAGTCTCACGTAAATAATTCACTTTAAACTACTATATTAAAGACAATTTAATTTAAAAAAAAAAAATTTATAGATAAAAACAGATTAATTGCGAAGTACGTTGGTGAAGTCATGTCGATCCAACTCATTCTATCCAATTTATACTATACACTGTGGGCAAAATTAAATTGGAACCTTCTTTAATGCTTAATAACTTTTTTATTTTCAAAGGATTTTTTATCATTTTTGGATATGTTATGGCCTAAGGTATTGGGATTAAAAAGAACTTTGCAAAGAGGGCCTACTTCAGTGGCGTACAGAAAAGGGAGTATTTTTCATAACCAATGTATTTCAGGGCGTTGCAAAAATCGGCCAAATGAAATAAAGATGTAAAAATGGGCAAAAAAGATTAGAAAGTGTTCGGAATATTGACCATTAAAAACCCAGGTCAATCCGAACAAAATTAAAATTTATACTTTAATTTTGGGAAAACCATGTGTCGTGGGCCAGATTACATTTGATCCTTTTTTAATGCTTAATTACTTCTTCTTCAAAGGATTTTTTATCATTTTTGGATATGTTATGTCCTAAGATATTAATTAGATTCGATAAGAACTTTGTAAAGCGGGTCTACTTCAGTGGCGTACATTAAAATTTAAAATTATTATTCTTTTTAATTTTAAACATTTTAATTACATTCAAAATTTCTGTACGCCACTGAAGTAGACCCGCTTTGCATTCTTTTTTATTCTAATATCTTCGGCCTTAACATTTTCAAATATGATAAAAATTCCTTTGAAAATAAAGTCATTAAGCATTAAAAAAGGATCCAATTTAATTTGGCCCACAAGACATGGTTTTCCCAAAATTAAAGTATAAATTTTAATTTTGTTTATATTGACCTGATTTTTTTAAAGGTCAATATTCCGAACTGTTTCAAATCTTTCTTCCCCATTTTTAAATATTTATTTCATTTTGCCGATTTTTGCAACGACTTGAAATACATTGGCTTTGAAAAATACCCCCTTTTCAGTACTCCACTGAAACAGACTCTCTTTACAAAGTTCTCTTTAATTCCAATACCTTAGACCATAATATAACCAAAAATGTTAAAAAATACTTTGAAAATAAAAAAGTTAATAAGCATTAAAGAAGGTGCCAATTTAATTTTGCCCATAAGACATGATTTTTTTAAAATTAAAGTAAAAAATTTTAATTTTGTTTGTATTGACCTGACTTTTTAATGGTCAATATTCCGAACCGTTTCAAATCCTTTTTGCCTATTTTTACATTTTTATTTCATTTGGCCGATTTTTGCAACGACCTGAAATATATTGGTTTTGAAAAATACCCCCTTTTCAGTACGCCACTGAAGCAGACCCTCTTTGCAAAGTTCTTTTTAATCACAATACCTTAGGCCATAACATATCCAAAAATGATAAAAAATCCTTTGAAAATAAAAAAGTTATTAAACATTACAGAGGGTTCCAATTTAATTTTGCCCACAGTGTACTTCTGTCTACACCTTTATACGTAAATCAACTATATATCCAAGGATTTTAAATTCGAGCACATCTCGAGTTTCAAAAGCAGCAACAGGTTTTATCTACAAAATTTAAGTAAAATAAATTCACGATTTCGCTCAGAATGGTTTTCTTTTTTGAGCAGTGCATGTTATTTGGTATTTAGCACTATTGCATATTTTAAGTTAAGTGTGTGTACGAATTCATTTATGAGTGAAATTAACAACAATTTTATTAACTAGACCGATCGCATTAAAATGATTGCTCAATGTACGTTCTTCGATCCGATTTGTAAACGCGAGAAGTATTTTAGTGATACTGATATTGTGTCGTATTCGAAGCATTTAATTTAAGCTAAAAATTGATATTTACTTGGCACATATTTTTGCTAAAATTAATATGACATATGTAAATGAACATTTTTATGAAGGAAATCCGATTTCGCTGATTTTCAATGTATATTATGCACCATTAAGCTAAAGTTAGTAAGAATACGTGCGTAGGAATTTTTCCTTAGAGTACAAATTGTAAATTTTTTTGCTAATAGCATTATTTATTATGATGAAGTGATAAAATCTCCTTCAGCAATTGTATTTTGAGATCCTATCCTTTTTAGGGCATATTATGCTTAGCACGTCTAAAAATTTTAGATTCCTCCTAACCAATAAAATTCAGCTTCTATATTATGGTCATATTTTATGCTTTCCAACTTTGTTCTTCTTCCTTTTAGTATGTTCACATGTCTTCACATTTAATCATAGGCACATCCAGGACCAATTTCATCGTTTGGGTTAGCAACTATCGGCTTCCAACTAAGTCCGCCAATAATTGTAATAAATATTGGACTCATCTAATGCAAAGGAAACGTCCTTTATTGCTTTAGAGCTGATATCTGCTCGTAGAACAAGTAGAACTTATCAACTAACCCAAACTAAACTTTGTTTTTAAAAATACGAGACAGTAGAAATGTACTTGATTCATAACTATTTTTCATTTCAAAAATGAACTTTAATAGCTTAAATGGTTTATATATGTTACCAAGAGGGCCAAGTTTACCAAGGGGGCCAATACGGCGGGTCCCGACATCATTATAGCGGGATCAACCATTCCTTCATTCTCGTCAATCGGACTACCGAGTGTCTCGGTCAACAGCAATATGTCCTGGCATGACCATGTTGCTAACATCGCAAAATCAGCCTCCCAGAAGCTTGGTGCGCTATGTCGCAACAAAAAACTGTATACACCGCAGCAGTTGCTCTTGCTCTACAAAGCGCAAATAAGACCGTGCTTAGAATATTGCTCACACATCTGGAGTGCCGCACCAACGCACACCCTAAATCTGCTGGATTCCATTCAGAAGAGAGCTGTGTGTATCACCGGCTACCCGGAGTTGACCCGGAATCTGGATAGTCTGGAACACCGCAGACATGTGGCCGAGATGTCACTGTTTTACAGATACTTTCATGGCATATATTTCCAGGATTTGGCCCACCTTATCCCACCCCTAGCAACGCCTGTCAGACAGTCACGACAGACGGCAAGATCGCACTAGTTTGTCGTACAACTGGAAACCCCTAGAACATCGCTTTACAAGAACTCCTTAGTCCTGCACACTGCATTACTGTGGAACTCGCTCCCAGGACATCTTTCCCCCTAATTACAACCTAGAACTATTCAAGAACCGTGTCAGTCAACATCTTCGCACACACACCGCTCATCAAGCGCCATAGGATCTCCCTTTAGTATGTGTGCCACTGCCATAAAAAACTTCTTGCAGGAAAATTAAATATAGGCAAATTTTACTGATATACAACCAGCAGCGTTTTGAAACAAATCGTACTTTCAACGAAAAATGTTGTGAAGCTTTATGTACAGGGCTATCCAACGAGGACTAGACAAGGCGATTTTTTTTACTTTCCCTGTACTTTTATAAAAAAAACTGAAATAGCCATCTTATGTAATTTTCTCCTGCGAATTCGGATATGTTCAGCAAAAAAACAATTGAACATCAAATTAAAGTGCTAGGGGTCACTTTGATATTTTTTAATTGGAACTACATTTTTGGACTCTCTAGAAAAATCTAAACACATTTTGTGTATTATATCCTATACCTATCTTTACCTGTTTACCAAATATTGACAGTTGAAAGTCGGGTATTTTGACACTTTGACAGGCTAAACCGCACGAGATCAAAGAAAACGGTTTGCACATTCCTATCTTGGGTTTTAATAAGCTATCAATTGATAGCAACTTTGAATTTAACCGGAGGTTTAAAAGTTCCGGTTATTTTTATCCACAGGTTAAATTTGAAGATACTGTCATTCGATAGTTTATGAAAAACGTTTTCTTTGATCTTGTGCTGTTTAGATTTTAGAGCCTGTCAAAGTGTCAAAATACTCGACTTTCAACTGTCAATATTTGATAAACAGCTAAAGATAGGTATAGGATATTATACACAAAATGTGTTTAGATTATTCTAGAGAGTCCAAAAATGTAGTAATATACAGGGTGTTCCATTTAAAAAAAAATATCAACGTGACCCCTAGCACTTTTATTTGATGTTCAATTGTTTTTGGCTGAACATATCCGAATTCGCGGGAGAAAATTACATAAGATGGCTATTTCAGTTTTTTTATAAAAGTTCAGGGAAAGTTAAAAAATCGCCTTGTCTAGTCCTCGTTGAATAACCCTGTACCTATACATGAACGAAAATAGTGTAGAAACACTTGTTGGTTTTTAAAAATAAACAATTTTAAAACTATCATATCCAGCTTCAAAACCCCTCGATAAGTGGAAAATGTATGTGACGCAAAATGTATCGTCGTGTTCAGGGCCAAAGTTTGGTTGCATCGATAACTGGAGTTAAATCGAATCCCGGCTCGTAAGGCCTTTGCAAGCGTCAAAATAAAAACCAACTAATTCCGGACGGATTACGTTTTGAAGTTTCGCATAAACGGATATAACTCAGCGCTTCCATAAAATATTATTTTAAAGTTTCGTGCTGTAAATGATCACATATAGTATATGTTTTCAATCTGGAATTTCAACTGGTCAAAAATAATGGAAACTAGAGGACATCTCAAAGAAGCATTTTGATTAATCTTGTCAACGACCTCCAAGATATTCTGATATCAAATAAACTTGGGCTTAATGAGCATGCCTTCATTGCTTTTTTAGGAGTCGAATAGTTACCACACATATTTGATAATTCCAAGCTAATTGAAAATCAAATTATCTAAGGAAAATTCGTTTTCGGATATGGTTATCGGCGGCACCCTTCATTGGTCCATTCTCATCGACCTCAAATACAGCGATTGTGGTATCATCGGGGTATGGAAATACTTGACTCAAATCATTTTGTTTTAGGTCAATCCTTTTAGATGCGGAAGCGCGTAAAATTGTCAACTTTCAATTGTCAACATTTTGAAATCTATTTAGTGTATAAACAGGGTGTTGCAAATCCTAGCCTGACCATTGGGATCTCAAAAACTTAAAGAAATACGAAATCGGATTTAAAGAGTGATTTTTAAGTAATGTTGTTAAATACTAACTGAAGATCTCTTTTAGTTTTCAAAAATTTGAACAAAATTAAAATTTAAAAAAATATATTATTTTAACGAACTTTATTTAAAGAGATTCAAACCTCTCCATGGAAACCACAGAAACTATAAAAGGTACGGGATGGATTAAGTTGTCGTAAAGCAGCGGAGTGTATTGCCACCGTCTATAGATATTCTTATAAGTCCTCTCACTCCAGCAGCGTGCCGTGGAAAATACCGCCGTTGGCCTTGAACACACTCGGCAGACGAATGCGTGCAGCTACCGCGTATGATCAATATGAATAGTCCAACTCACGCTCGATTATTTTTATACGGGGAGCGCTCTATTAGGAATATATGATATGAATATGATTATTAATGTTCGCATTATCATTTTTTTTATGAACAATTATTGACATTCCCTGTCTCATTTATAGCTCATTATTGATACTGCTTTGTAATAGTTATTTAATATTATAATAAATAAGTAAATAATCCACTAAATATTACCTACGATATGGATAAAAATACGAGTAAGTATATAAAATTAATACGAAACCCAAAAACAACTAGTACTGTTTAACTACGAACACAAATTAAAAAATATAACAGGGAAATAGCGACAATGGAACAATTTTAACCAAATATTTTCGGCTGTCGATAGTTATCGATATCTTATTACATTTTGTTATTAATATGACAAATGCGTTGTCACAGTGGATGTCGTCTTCAACCAAAAAAAATTAAAATACCAACTAACCCGTGCTACATCTATATCTTAACCCAACCATTAAAAGTGGTTTCCCATGTAAAATATGAATAATTTTCATTTAGCGAATTAAGAGGTATTTTTAAAAAAAAATCATAAAATTTGTGATACAAAAATGCAATTCTGATAATTTTCCCAATTAAACCACCAGCAGATGTCAAATTATAATAACTGACAAACGATTTCATATTGTATAGTAACTGTTTTTATTTATTGAAAGTGTTCTACACAATTGTAGAAATAATAGTAACTGTCTTTATTTATTAAAAATGTTCTACACAATAGCAGAAAAAGGAACTTTAATCAATCATCCTAAACAATAAAAACAAAGAAATACCAACAATAATTCTGAATTATTGTTGCTATTTCTTTGTTTTTATTGTGTTTATACCCCTTAATTCGCTAAATGA
>JAEQML010081591.1:0-11151 GCA_016904865.1 Pissodes strobi
GGCGACCGAAATTTGGTCCAGTTCAATGCAGCAAAGACCCAAGCAGCAACGTTTACTAAGAGGGCCAATACAGCGGGCCCTGACATCATTATGGCAGGATCGACCATTCCTTCATCCTCGTCAATCGGGCTGCTGGGTGTCTCGGTCAACAGCAATATGTCATGGCATGACCATGTTGCTAACATCGCAAAATCAGCCTCCCAGAAGCTTGGTGCGCTATTTCGCAACAAAAAACTCTATACACCGCAGCAGTTGCTCTTGCTGTACAAAGCGCAAATAAGACCGTGCTTAGAATATTGCTCACATATCTGGGGTGCCGCACCAAAGCATACCCTAAAGCTGCTGGATTCCATTCAGAAGAGGGCTGTGCGTCTCGTCGGCGATCCGGAGTTGACCCGGAATCTGGATAGTCTGGAACATCGCAGACATGTGGCCGAGATGTCTCTGTTTTACAGATACTTTCACGGCAGATGTTCCCAGAATTTGGCCCGCATAATCCCGCCCCTGGCAACACCTGTCAGACAGTCCCGACAGACGGCAGGAGCGCACCAGTTCGTCGTACAACTAGAAACACCTAGAACATCGCTTTACCAGAACTCCTTTGTCTGGCGCACTGCATCACTGTGGAACTCACTTCCAGGACATCTGTTTCCCACTAATTACAACCCACAAATATTCAAGAACCGTGTCAATCAACATCTTCGCACACACACCGCTCGTCGAGCGCCATAGGATCTCCCTTTAGTGTGTGTGCCACTGCCATTAAAAAAAAAAAAAAGATGCATATACCAGATTCCAGATAAAATACCAGCAAGTTTTTAAATAAATAAAAAAATAATTCGCTTTTAAAAAAAACCAAAGGCTGTCCGAAAATTGGATACGTATACACACGCTTATGAGAATATAAGAAAAATATTATTATTACTGAAAAATGTCTTTTTGTTGAACTCATATACCAAATGTTAGAAAACATATCTGCGCGCTATTTCAATTATAAAAAGTATTTCAATTTATAAAAAAAAATGAGAGGTGCTCCTCTTTTTACTAAAAGGGGCAAAAATAGGTTACCGACACGCATGCCTATGAGAATAATAAAAACATATTTTTATAGCTTAAATATGATTTTTTTGTTGAACTCATAATAATAGATGCATATACATAATTTCAGTTAAAAGATTAGGGAATTTTTTAAATTAAAAAAAAAATTAAAAAAAGATGCATATACCAAATTTCAGATAAAAGATCAGCGAGTTTTTTAAATTAAAAAAAAAACAAATTTTATTTTATAAAAGAAAACGAAAAACATTTTACTAAAATAGGCAAAGATAGTGTATTTATACGCACGCCTATGAGAAAATAAGACCAATATTATTGTAGCTAAAAAATGTTTTTTTTTGTTGAACTCATATGAGATACATACACCAAATTTCAGAAAAAAGATCAGCGCGTTATTTAAATCAGTGACATAAATAGGCAAACATTGGTTACCTATACACGTACGTCCAAGATAATATTAAAAAATATAGCTGAAAAATGGTTTACCACATTCGAGAAAAAAACATAAGTGACACATATTTGCAGTAGAGTACTTACTTTTAGCTGCAATCTCGATTGATTTTTAGAATTGCGCAAGAAAGATAAATTAATAATCAGCAAAAAAATACCTATTTGCTCTTGATCAATTACATGAATCATAATATTATGTCGATTAAAAATAATGAGTTATCAATCTATCACATACAAAAATATGTATGTATACAATACATACTTTTCTCTGGATAATGTAGGAAGCTGGAACCATGAATACGGGATACAGGATCATGTAAAGTAGCGAGGTCCAATTCACAGAAAAGTGACTAACTTTGTAATACTTGGAAACTATTTCGGTAATACTGGAATACTGGGTCATTTGAATGGCATTTACACAGGCATAATAAACGAAAACTAGTAGTATGTACCATCTCTTTATGTAGGTTTTCGACTGAATTACGTACGTCGATTTTTCACTCAAAAACGCGTTATTATCCATTTGCTTTAAAACGGTGTAATTATATATAATTTTTTAGCCGATCGCCCGTTACTGTCAGGTTCTTATATCTTAACACTAATGGAGTAACGAATACAATATTAATTGTAAAAGTAGAAAAGTAAGATAGGGGATTCCAAAAAAAATATTAATATGCTAATTATACGTAATATGCATGAGTACTGAGCAAAATCAAGTGTTAAAAATATACAGGGCGGAACGGTGTTGCACCGAGATACGTTTTTGCACCGAAGCAAAACGCAGTATTGCTTTTTTTAGATACCCTATGTAAAGCAAAAAACATAGAGGCTACAAAAAAATAAATGCAAAAGTTATAGGGAATTTAAGGGAACTGCCATTTTAAAGCAAACGCAAGGTGAGATAAATGCGGTGCATACTAAATACTATATACTCCGTGGGTCAATTTAAATAAGACCCTAGCTCTTCTTTTAAAAATATCCAAACGAATTTTTACTATTTTTCGATATAACGTTGTCTCCAAAACTATTCGAAAATAAAAACTAATTCCTCTGTTGTACTATTGCAGTGCGGTGCCAGAGAAAAGCTATTTATTTAAAGGGGTGCATTTAAATTCATAGCTATGACTAGCCTGACAGAACAAACATTTCAAAATAGATGTACAATATTCAAAATCATAGAATCTAACGGTCCCTAAAATATTGTAAATTTTTGTTTTGATAAACATCATTTATTAAGCCATCCAAACAGTTAAAAAATATTTTTTTACAGTAATACGAGTAGTAAAAAACTAACTTATATTTAGGTTACATTTGGGTTGATGGCTCAACCAAATGAATGAACTCCTAAACAATGCATTTGTAGCATTGGTGCCAGAGTTTGATTAATATATTTTATTACAATGACAACGCTGCTATTAGTACGAGTACTCATTCATTAAACTTCATTTTAAGTTTCTTAATAAATTTGTTGTATGAGATTTCCTGTTTTATCTCAATAGACAGCTTGCTAAATATTTGTGCTAATGGGGTTTCTTAATCCTATATTGGTTCTACCACTATTTAGTGTGATAATGTTGTTTCTTAAGCGGTATATGTGTGTGTAATTAGAATAAACTCTGGTATAATTTGAGTTTGGAGCTTATTAATAATTTTAAAAATTAGTTTTGCTTGCTCTATCTCTCGAATATGGTCAATCGATTGTACCCTCAATAGTTTATATAGGTCAAGGTAGTCAAGATTAAAAAGGACTTGAGTACTCTATTTTGTAGTACTTCAACTTTTTGAAAGCTAGTGTTACTGCAGGTACCGAAAACTGGAATAAGGTATCGTAAGATTGAAAGAATGTAAAAAGCTACAATAAAGGGGATAATTTTGTTTCTTATATGCTCAATGTGGGCTTTCCAGTTAAGATTTTCATCTAGTACAAGTCCTAAGTATTTTATGCTGCTTATATATTCTACTTTTATATGCATTTTGTTTTAGCCAAATTAATCTTAAGGTTATTTTGTAAATTCGGTACACCAATATCTACAAGCAAATAGACCACACATACTAGGCCTTACAGAAACACAAGTATGTTCTACAACAACAGTGAACTCCCCTATCCTGGTTACGACTTACATATCCGATTTAGATATAAGTTCGGAATATGCCTTTTTGTCCGAAGCGACCTTTCATGTCACCGCGAGGAAACACTAGAACCGAACAACCTTGACGTCATGTGGCTCAAGTTCACCGCCAAGGGATTAACCAAGTTTATATGTTGTCTCTATCGCCCTCCGAGCGATGGAGCCTACCAAAGCATTTTTCAACACTATCTACCACTTTTGACTCAATACAGGTCGATCACCCCAGCTCAGAAATGGGGAGACTTCAATGCCCACAACACTGGGGCATTGCAAAAGTTTATTCCTGATCCTTTGATTGTGTTTGTCCTTAGTTTCGTCGATTACACGCTTGCACTCGTTTCTCGCTTCGATAAAATAAATGCGATTTTCAGCGGTCTGATTTTGCTGTCAGTACTTGTAGGCTTGCTGTTTCCTACCTACAGCTCTGTCGCATCTGCTGTCGAACCAGGGCTTTCCTTTTGATGGTAACTTGATGGAATTTGGGATGTATGCTTCCATTCCTGAGGAGATTACTTGCGTGATCTCTTCGCAGCAGACTGACGGCTCAAACATCACAACAAGACCGACAACGAAGGTAGAGAGGCTGA
Source organism: Pissodes strobi (assembly GCA_016904865.1). Classification (NCBI taxonomy): domain Eukaryota; kingdom Metazoa; phylum Arthropoda; class Insecta; order Coleoptera; family Curculionidae; genus Pissodes; species Pissodes strobi. The sequence goes on from JAEQML010081591.1 coordinate 4,223, forward strand.
AGCATTTGCCATCAGCTGCGGGTTTACTGAACTTGTAGACGAACCAAGTCAAATCTCAGGGAGGCGCGAATTCGCCGCCCTCTTGGATCTTTTTCTGACCACCAATCCTGACCAGTACAAGGTTACAGTTGGTCCGCCATTAGGTACTTCCGACCACAAACTTATTACAACGGTTTGTGATTTGCCATCCATACAGAAGGACCCACCATTGCCTCGCAAAATCTGGCATTACAATTATGCAAACTGGGACGATCTAAGGGAGTTCTACCTAGATTTTCCTTGGTTCGACGTCTGCTTTGGCACTGACGACCCGTCAGTCTGCTGCGAAGAGATCACGCAAGTAATCTCCTCAGGAATGGAAGCATACATCCCAAATTCCATCAAGTTACCATCAAAAGAAAAGCCCTGGTTCGACAGAAGATGCGACAGAGCTGTAGGTAGGAAACAGCAAGCCTACAAGTACTGGCAGCAAAATCAGACCGCTGAAAATCGCAATTATTTTATCGAAGCGAGAACCGAGTGCAAGCGTGTGATCGACGAAACTAAGGATAAACACAATCAAAGGATCAGGAATAAACTTTTGCAATGCCCCAGTGGTTCCAGGAATTTCTAGTCGGTAGCAAAGGCAGTAAGTAACAACTTTACAAAAGCGTCTCTCCCACCTTTGACGGACGAACGGGGCATCACGGCGACTACAGCCAAGGAAAAAGCAAACATGCTCGCCAAAATGTTTTCATCGCACTCTACCTTAGACGTTCCCCAAGGCAAAACTCTCCCCACCATACCGAACATCGACACTACCGTGGCAGAAGTCAAGTTTTCTCACCGTGATATTCGCAAAATCCTTAAAGAACTAGGTACGCAAAAGGCATCAGGACCGGACGAAATACCTGCCATCGTGCTAAAGAACTGCGCCAACGAACTAACACCCGTTTTTTCCAGGCTTTTTTCTCTGTCTTACGGAAAAGGGGTTTACCCATCCTCTTGCACGTTGCGGTTGATGGACACATCTCGGACACATTCACCATCAACGCGGGTGTGCCTCAAGGCGCAATACTTTCACCAACTCTGTTCCTCATCTATATTAAAGACCTGCTGACCGAACGAATAATCCTGTTTATAGTTTTGCAGATGACAGTACCCTTGTCTCACACTTTAGATCAGATAAACCCTTACCAGCGACTGAGACTCATCACCGCAGACAAGAGCAGATTGCAGCAATTAATCAAGACCTGGAGAAAGTTCAAACTTGGGGCGATCGTAATATGGTCCAGTTCAATGCAGCAAAGACCAAGAGGGCCAACACAGCTGGCCCCGACATCATTATGGCAGGATCGACCATTCCTTTATCCTCGTCAATCAGACAGCTGGGTGTCTCGGTCAACAGCAACATGTCCTGGTATGACCACGTTGCTAACACCGCAAAGTCAGCCTCCCAGAAGCTTGGTGCGCTATTTCGCAACAAAAAACTCTATAAACCGCAGCAGTTGCTCTTGCTCTACAAAGCGCAAATAAGACCGTGCTTAGAATATTGCTCACATATCTGGGGTGCCACATCAAAGCGCACCCTAAAGCTGCTGGATTCAATTCAGAAGAGAGCTGTGCGCCTCGTCGGCGACTCGGAGTTGACCTGGAATCTGGATAGTCTGGAACACCGCAGACATGTTGCCGAGATGTCTCTGTTTTACAGATACTTTCACGGCAGATGTTCCTAGAATTTGGCCCACCTCATCCCGCCCCTGGCAACTCCTGTCAGATAGTCACGACAGACGGCAAGAGCGCACCAGTTCGTCGTACAACTGGAAACACCTAGAACATCGGTTTACAAGAACTCCTTTGTCTGGCGCACTGCATCACTATGGAATTCACTCCCAGGACATCTGTTTCCCACTAATTACAACCAACAACTATTCAAGAGCCGTGTCAATCAACATCTTCGCACACACACCGCTCGTCGAGCGCCATAGGATCTGCCTTTAGTGTGTGTGCCTCTGCTATAAAAAAAACACCATTGGCTATATTTAGCTAGATCATCATTTACTCGATTACCCAAACTGTCAGAATGTCAAAATTGTGGTCCGAATACAACATAATAGTGTCGTACGCAAATGTATAGTATTGAGCATCCAACCCAGATACTCGCAGACTCAGAACACAGAGTGATTACAGTAAAGGTCCTAAAACGGAAAGGTGGAGTACACCACAATTATAACTTAAGATTACACTTTCTTGCTAGTTTACATATACCTATTGCTTTCTGTAAGACCCAATCAAGGAGAGCACACATCCTCTAAACCCCATTCTTTCCGACTTATTTAATAAAATAGTATGATTTACCACATCAAATGCCTTATGCAGGTCAACAAAAACTGCTATTATGATTTTACTGTTATCTAAGTTGGTTGAAATATGGTTAAGAAGATCTGCGGTTGTACCTAGAGTGCTGCTATTTTAAAGAAATCCATATTGATATAAATCATATGAGATAAATCTTTCGATTAATGATATCATTCATTTTTAATTACTGTTTTCATGATTTTAGAGAACACTGATTACAGAGATGGGTCTATAGATATTTCGTTGTGTTTTCGATCCTGACTTGTATATCGGGCACACTTTAGATGTTTTGAGCTCAGAGGGAAATTGACCTGTGCTGAGTGCACTAATTACAAGTTGTACCAATATACCCAAAAAGTGCTCTTTTATGTTAATTAAATCAATTTCTCTAATTTCATCAAGGCCGGCTGCCGCATTTCTTTTCAGATTTAATATTATACTATTTAATTCGTTACAATCCGTAGGGTCAAAAAATACGTTACCATCACTTTCAATTTCATTAAATTTTTGAATTATATTTGAATTTTTGGTTTCACTCTGTATGTCCTTGACTATGGTCATACATATCTCCGTAAAATATTTATTCAAACCATTTGCAATTTTTTTAGTATCATTTATAAGTGTGCCATTCATTTCGATTTGATTTATATTGTTATTTTTTCTTAGGAATGAATTTATTATATTCCATTGTTTTTTTTGCCTTATTTGCGGCATGATCCCATTTATTTATAAAATAAAGATGTATTATTATTTGGAAAAGTTTTGTGTTTTTATAGGCCGATTCATTTATCCTAATTAACATTAATAAGGTCTGGTGTTACCCACTCATTAGTTTGGTAACACTTAATGCTTTTTATAGTCGTACATTCTTTTTTACACTCAGAAATAACTTTAATTAGATCCTTAAATTACTTAATATTTACTTCTTCTACCTTATTGTGAATTTTTTGGTACAAATTACATGATCTATTATAGTTCTCGTGTGTGAAATTCGGGTCGCATTAGCAAAATTAATGTCATTGATAAAACAATAATTATTTACTGTCATCATGCTTTTATAGTCTTTGGTAATTATGGAGTCCTGATCTAACAGATTAATATTAATCTCACCTAATATAATTATGCTTAAAGGAAGGGAAGATGAACTGGAACAATGCAATCATGATCATACTACATAAAAAAGGAGACAGAAGGTTGTTAGAAAACTACAGACCCATAAGCTTGCTTTCCCATCTGTATAAACTTTTTATGAGGATAATAACAAACAGAATAACAAAAAAACTGGATCACTATCCACCTCCAGAGCAAGCAGCGTATCGCAATGGGTTCAGCACAACAGATCATGTTCTAACAATAAGGATCCTAATCGAGAAAGCAGCCGAATACAATCTACCCTTATTCATGGCCTACGTAGAATACGAAAAGGCCTTTGATAGCATAAAACACTGGGCAGTCATGGAAGAAATGGATGACGCACGTATAGATAGTAGATACAGGGACCTGATTAAAAACATCTACGAAAAAGCAACAGCTACAATAAGAATACACCAGGATACCCAACCAATCCCAATAAAGAGAGGCATACGTCAAGGAGACATATTGTCCCCAAAGCTCTTTACGCTGGCGCTAGAAGGCGTGTTCAAACAACTTGAATGGTCAAATAGAGGTATCAACATCAATGGAGAAAGGCTAAATCACCAGAGGTTTGCTGATGATGTGGTGATAATTGCGGGCAACAAAGAAGATCTTGGCAGAATGTTTGAAGAATTAGAAGAGAAATAAAAAAATGTGTGTTTAAAAATGAACATGCAGAAAACTAAAATCATGAGCCCAGAAGAAGAGACGATCATAAGTATAGACAACAATCAATTGGAAAACGTCAAGGAGTACATATACCTTGGACAACAAATACAATTAGGAAAAGGAATAAAGATGTCGAAATAGAACGAAGAAGGCGTCTAAGCTGGGCAGCTTTCGGCAAACTCTCAGGGATACTAAAAAATAAAAAGGTCCCTAAACGAATGCGCACAAAAGTGTTCGACCAGTGTATATTGCCAGTATTAACATATGGAGCGCATACGTGGACCCTTACAAAACAGACAATACAAAAACTAAAAACAACACAAAGAGGGAAGGACAATGATGGGTATTTTTTTAAAAGATAGGAAGACAAACGAATACATAAGACAACATACACAGGTCAAGGATGTAATAGAAAGGGTAACCCAGATGAAATGGGACTTTGCGGGACAAGGAGAGACGACGAGAGATGGAACACCAAAATAATACAATGGAGACCATGGCTGGGAGGAAGATCAAGAGGTAGACCGAATATAAGATAATACGATGACATCAAGCGAACTGCAGGACTAATAAGATGGAAATAGCTAAAAACCGCGAGAGATGGAAGTCGTTAAGGGGACCTATGTTCAAGTATGGACGTAAGAAGGTTGAAAAAATATATATAATATGGTTTACCTTATACTTAGTTATCACAGATTCAAGTTTAATTAAGAAATCATTACTTGGATAACAAGGGGTCTATAGATTGCACTTAATTTAAATTTATCGAGCTCTATACAGGTCCAGTTGAACGGTTCTTCTGAAGCACTACAGTCTATCTTATTAAAGTGCACATTTTTTATTTTTTTTTATATAGATGCTTGCACCTCCGCCCCTGGATTCTCTGCAAGAATGTACCGCATAGTATCCATCGACATTGTAGAAATGTGTCTCATTGGGATATAACCAAGTCTCCACAAGAACCACTAAGTCACTTGTTGTGTCTTTCATGTTGGCTCGAAATTCTTCAAACTTATTTCGTAGACTTTGAATATTATAATAAGTTATGCTAAGATTATTTTGAGGTTTAATTAGTGTTTTATACCTTTATGGCTTTCCACCAATTCAACCTTACTATTTTCATCCTTTCGTAGTAGAATTTTCCCATCATTTATCCATAAATATTTGTAGCCGTTTTCTTGTTTATATTGTTTAGCTTTTTTAAAGAGTTTAATATTATACTTAGTTAAATCATGTTTTATGTATATTGTTTCTCGTTTGCCTGCATATTCCCCTATATCGTTATTTGTAAGTGTTATTGTTTTCTTTGCTATCATCCAGTTTTTCTTGTCTTCTCCAGTTCTGAATTTTATTCTAATTAGCGATGTTCTGTTTTCTTTGCGTATTCCCAACCTATATGCATTATTTATTCTGTTAGGGATCTTCGGGACATTTAATTTGGGTGCCAATTTGTCGATAATTACACCTAGGTTCTCGTTTTCCTATTATTATTTAACCCTTGTTGTTGGTTATAATTTAGCTGCTTTCTAATATCCTGAATCTCATCTCTAAGCTCTCTATTTATTTTTATTAGTTCTTCATATTTTTGGAAAAACTTGTTGTATTTGATATCCATCTCATTTAATTTTGCCATAATATCGCCTATTGTGTATTCATCTTTCTTATTTTGCTTTTTGTTTTTACATTTTTCGCATTTCCATTCAGCATCTGCATTTTTTCATAACGCAAATACGTGGTTTTCGCCATGTTAAGGCATGTTCTGTGATTCCATTTTTCACATATATCACAGCAAAGAGCTTGTTCATTTTCCCTAACTAATTTTTTACATACGTCACAATCGTCCGCCATCACTTTCGATCAGTCTTCCTTTTCAGAAATATTATCCGTTTTGAGTCGGCAACGTCGCTCCTTGGCAGCAGATGTTATATTGACAGCAGATCCTTGTTTTGATTTTGCTATCCTTGGTTTTGATTCTAATACTTGAATATAATGAGTTACCTTTATGTACTGGTAGAACGTAAACACTAATGCGTCTATAGATAAAATACTGCTTTAGCTTCTTTTAGTGAAAAGTAGAACACGTCTAATTTTTTTATAAAAAGAAATATTTTTTTTTAGTGAAGTGAAACTTCTGAAAGAGATATTAGAAATTGAGTTTTTATTTTTTTTCTCAACATTTGCCCCGGTTTCGACACTTTTTCAATTTTTTTTTCTTTTTTCCCCAACATTTTTTTCGCCGAAAACAGTGTTACTATAAATTTTTTTAAATATTTTTTTTTCTTTATTTTGTTTTGTAATACTTTTATTAACTTTCCGAATTTTTTTTTTATTAATTATTCATTCTTATTTGGTTTTATAATACTTTTATTAACCTTTCGAACTATCTTTTATTTTTTTTATATTATTTTTTTTTATTTCGTTTTATAATACTTCTTCTACTTTTCTATTTCACTTTATAATACTTCTCTAACTTTCATTAATTTTTTTTTCTTATTTCGTTTTAATTGTTAAGAGTTTTTGTGATACCGCCACTCACAAAGAAAAGAAGACGCCAACGTGTTCACAACAAATAACACAATCCGTAGGTTATCCCGACTTCTGATCTGTAAACAAAACTTTTTACTAACACGTCTTATTCCGCCAATATTATTACAGCCACTAATATTTTCACCTTACACCTTAAACCTTCGCCAGTACAGTTATCATAATTACATGACATATATTTATCGCGCCACTCGCCTGGCAGGGTTGTCACGTCCTAGCCTATTCCAGAGTTACGTCGCCTATAA
>JAEQML010081592.1:0-11150 GCA_016904865.1 Pissodes strobi
TTTTTCTACAAACTCCTTACTGTTGAAGATTCTAGATTTTTCCAGGCGCAGGTCTACAATCGAAATTTTGGTAAGTTGGTTTAAAAAATTGTATTTATAACATGGAAGCACTTCATTGATTTCCAACTGTGTCCTCCAGTATTTATTTGTCACGTCATCCATCGTACACACCGTTTGTTGTAGATAATCAATTATTGGGTTATTTGCTAATGAATTAACAATGAATTTTTGAGATAGCATTTTCCTTCTCATTTCCAAAGACATCTCAGAACATTCCGCCAGCAGGACATTTGTAGGGGCAGATTTCATGCATCCCGCCACAATTCTCAATATTTCAAATTGGAGTTTGTCTAAACTTTCTAACAAAGATTTGGCTATAGGTTTAAATAGAATAGCAGCATATTCGATGTGGGAGCGTACAATCCCTTTATACAGGTGCAACGTCAACGGGTCTGCATCCCACCAGACGCGGCAGACAGCCCTCATTACATTAATCCCCTTGTTGGCTTTTACTTTTATGTCTGAAATTTGTTTATTCCATTTCAAATCACTGTGGACAGTTATACCAAGGTATTTGGTTTCCTTAACCCACGGGATTATAGAATTATTGCAGGTGACTGGATCTAAGTTGGTCAAGCTTTGTCCAGGTCTAAATAGAATGGCTTTGGATTTATTGGGAGACCGAGAAAGGTTGTGTTCCTTGAACCAAAGATGCATAGTGTACAAGGCAGAGGTAATTTGCTCTGTCAATCTTGTGATGTCCTTCCCTGTTAATAATATGAACAAATCGTCAGCATACTGTATTACAGAGATTTCGTTAGGCAAAATGTGATGAAGATCTCTGGTGTATATATTAAATAACAAAGGACTGAGGGGGGATTTCTGGGCCAGTCCCAATGTTAATTGAGATGGACCATGAGTCTCTTGATCTCTGTCTTTGATATAAACATTTTTGGTTGCGTGGAGCGCATAGATTAAATTCGAGACATGTATGGGTATGTTCGGTGTACCCAGTTTGTGATACAACAATCGAACATTTACATTGTCATAGGCAGCAAAAATATCCAAGAAGATTGCCACGGTGAATTTATTTTTCGAAAATCCGCATTGGACTTTTAGACGTTAAATATGATAAGCAATCCAGACATCCCTTCCCTAGTCTAAAACCATACTGCTTTTTTGGTAAACTGCAAGCGTTTTCTAACTCCCATTCTATTCGGTTTTTTACCAAAATTTCCAGAACCTTCGGCTACACAAGAAGTAAGTGCAATTGGTCTGTAACTAGAATCACAATCTTAATTTTGGTTTGGTTTTAAAATAGGATATATGAGCATCGACTTCCATTCATTTGGAATACTTTCACTTTCTAGGCACCTGTTGTATATATTTAATAATAATTGTTTACCCCTGTGTGGTAGGTATTTTAGCATCGAGTAAGAGATCTGATCTTTCCCAGTGGCAGAGTATTTCCTATTACTCAAGACAATACCTAACTCTATCATTGTAAATTTGTTAGGATTCTCTAATGGAGCTAATAACATAAAGTTGGGCTCAATATTACAAACAGTTAAATTTGCAAGGATTTCCTTTGCTAAATTGCTGTCTGGAAGACTGCAATTTCTCGTATTACTATTAGCATTTTAAAGTTTCTAATGACTTTACAGACATTCTGTAGAAGAGAGAGCCTGTTTAAAGTAGAACAAAATTTCTGGAAGCTTTGCAGTTTCTTTGATCGAAATAGTCTACGTGTTTCAGCAATAACTTTTTTTATTTGTATTTTCCCCAATTCGGGCTATATTTTAAGTTACTAAAGAAAATCCTTCTTCGAGCCAGTCCCTGCGAGCAGTAATATCTGGTGCATGTTCTTTGATAAAATCTGCAAATTAGAGCGATTAGCACACAAACTTCTAACATTCCATCGTAAAATTTTCTTAAAGGAGATATATTACATCAATATCTATGAGAGGGCCGCTGTTGGGTCCCCACTCATCCACTTGACTTTCCTTCTCTCTGGATAAACTTTCTATACATTCATTGACCAAACCTATTTCACTAGTTGAAAAATGAAGGATTGCCTCCTTTAATTCCAAGAAGTCTAAAAATTTTTTACGATCAGAGACCTATTTTTTAAATTGTTTGGTTGTTGAGGAGTGTTCGGAATATTTCTGGTCATACAAAACTTGCATAAAAAATGTAAACAAACGTTTATCAGTTGGAAAAGGTGGTGTCTCGGGTACTGGCAATAGTGCCGGCTGCAGTCTAAGTAAAAACACGGCAATCGGTGATCACCTCCATGAACCTGGCGTCCCGCCGGTAACTGAGAGGGACGAGTCTTCAGCCACTGAAAATTGTGAGGTTATGTTACGAAAACAATTAGTTAATTTACTAAATAAACCGAGCAGAACAAACAAAGATGTTCTCTGTGTTATTTCTAGGGTTGTTAAACTCCTTCTCGATCAGAAAAGAGGGTTACAAACTGCCCTTTATGAGATCAATGAGAAAATACACTCTAAAAATGAGCGAATCAATCTTTTGGAATCCAAAGTTATCGAGCTTCAGGAGGAAATCTCTTCAATCAGAGCGGGAGATGGTGGTTATAGAGGTCTATTCTCGTCCGGCCCGTTATCTGACAAAAGTGCTGATATGTTTACAGAACTACAAGAGAGGTCGACAAGATCTAGACATTTAATGGTGTTCAATGTTGACGAGAACTCTTCAAAGGACGTTAAAGTGCGAGTGCATCACGACAAATCTCACGTTGGTAATCTGCTTGGCACACTGGAAGTTCAGCAGGTTGGAGAGTACAAAGTCGTGCGTGTGGGTAGATCGGGTGACCATCCGAGGCCTATTAAGGTGATTTTCTCTGAGTCGGGTGTTGTCTCACAGTGCTTTAAAATGAAGTCAAGAATCAGTGAGAGTAATATTAAGAGTAAACCTGCTCTCACTGTAATGCAGAGAAGTTTTATAAAGTCCTTATATGAGGAATTGGATCGCAGGAAGAGTGATGGTGAGGAGAATATAGGAATCCGATTTAAAAATGGTAGTTCTTTCATTGCTAAATTAACTGCACAGCAAAGCCAAACCACAAATACATGCTCAAAAAACGAACACTAACCCCATTGAAGGTGTATTATTAAAATGTCGGTGGCATCAACACGAATATTAAGGACTTAAAACAGTCAATATATCTGTGTGATTACGATATTATTGTGCTAACTGAAAGCTGACTGAATGATAGAGTGGCTGATGCTGAAGTTTGTGTAAAGGGCTTCACAGCGTTTCGTAGCGACAGAACGGAGACAACTAGTGAGAAGAAGAGGGGAGGGGGAGTTATTATTTTTGTGCGTAAGACTTTGAGCTCCAGGATGATAAAAACAAAGTACAATTTGGTGGAACACCTCTTTGTGTTTGTTAAGCGGGGCTCCTCTTATCTGGTTGTTGGTGGAGTTTATATACCTCCGAACAAAGAAGCAGGCACATATTTTCATCATTGCGAGGCTGTTGAGGAAATATGCCATGACTACTCCACTGCCAGCCTTTTGCTTTGTGGGGACTATAATTTAGCTCTTGCTGAATGGAGCAATGATGAACACCAACTTCGAGTTGACAAGAAAAAGGCACATAAAGAATATGGAAATCAGGATCTCAGTTTCACTATGAGCAGTTCTCTATTCTCAGATCACAATGTAAAATTTTGGCACAGAGGGACTATGTAGTCTTTTTGGAGAGAGCTGAGCATAGCATTTCTGAGAGTCCAAAAATGTTTTGGTCATTTCTATATTCTCAGAGAAGGTCCAATGAACTACCTAGCTGTATGTATTACAACAACAAAATAGCCACTACTGGACAGGGAATTGCTAATCTTTTTTGTGAGTATTTCTCAACAGTGTATAGTAATAATGACACAATTATGCCTGATTATAAAATTGACAAATGTATTGACTTGATGATTGATGATGTTTTTGAGAAAATCTCACACTTGCCACTGAAAATGTCATCTGGTCCAGACGGTATTCCAGAGTATTTAATCTTAGGTACAGCATATCCAGGCATCTATGGATGCTGTTTAATGGGTCACTGGCTGAGGGTGAGCTTCCGGGGATCTCGAAGGAGAGCTTTATAATACCTATTTTTAAATGTGGGGAGAGGGAATATGTAAGTAATTATAGGAGCATATCTAAACAATCTGCTATCCCTAAGTTGCTCGACGACCTTGTGCACGATCAATTGGGCTGGATGTGTAAGCAGTTTATTGATTCGCGTCAACACGGCTTTGTCAGCGGTAGGTCTACCGTTTCCAATTTGGTTTCTTATGAGACTGTCCTGCTGAGCGCCTTGGACAGAGGTTGTCAGGTTGATGCAATCTACACTGACTTCTCCAAGGCGTTTGACAGGGTGGATCATAATTTGCTCATTGCCAAGAGAGCGATTGGCTTTGATGAGCGGTCGGTGAGGTGGCTCCAGAGTATGTTGGTGAGGCGCACACAGAGGGTTAAGATTGGAAACTTTGAATCTGGTATAGTTGAGGCTACTTCAGGTGCGCCCCAGGGTGGCCATTGTGCTCCGCTATTGTTCAGCCTGTTTCTTTGTGACATTGATAGTTATCTTGGGGACTGTGAGTACTTACTTTATGCTGATGATCTCAAAATGTTTAAAGTTATTAATCATGAAAGCGATTCCGCTCTTTAGCAGCATTTTCAGATTGGTCGGAGGTCAATGGATTGTCCCTGAGTACTGACAAGTGCTTTTCCATTAGCTTTTTTAAACACAAGAAAAAAATTGTTAAAACTACTTATAAAATTAATGGTCATCATTTAAATGTTGTCGATTTGGTTAAGGATTTGTCTTGATTCGGAAATCACTTTTAGAGATCATATTAAGTATGTAACGAGTAAAGCTTATCAGATGTTGTGGTTCATTTTCAGAATTGGCAGAGACCTGTCGGTGAGTTCACTTCGCTTACTCTACTGCTACCTGGTTAGATCCCATTTGGAGTACGCTTCAATTGTGTGGTCACCTTTTTACAATGTCTACAAAGCACAACTGGAGGGAGTCCAGCGTAAGTTTTTGACCTGTTGTGCTTACAAGCTTGGTGCAGCTGATGATCTTGATGGGGTCCGGCAGATCCTCTGTCTTCAATCACTTGAGGACAGACGAAGACTCTGCGACTTGTATTTTGTACAAAACTTGATTAATGGTCATATTGACTGTTCTCATCTTCTCAGTCAGATATCTCTTAAAATACCATCTCGAGCTCTTAGGAAGTGTGAGATCTTCTCACTTGGTATCCATAGGAATTATGGTTCTCATTCTCCTCTTACCCGTAGCCTTGCACTTTTGAATGCTCATCCTGAGATTGATCCTAACGACTATCGTTGCAGTGTCTTGCGGTCAAAGCTATAGCTTGATATTTTCATATTTTTTTTTTAAGATTTACATATGCCATTGTTACATGATTATTAATTATTTGAAATGTAATTTAGAAATGGGGTATCCCGTATATTGATAAATAATGGTTCTATTAGGTGAAGGTGAGCTTCTTTGTTATAGCCCGGTTGCGGTGGGGGAGTATTAGGTTTAGGCCTTTTGTGTGTAGTTTTCCTACTAAAGGAGGGTATTTGATCACTTTCAGAGACTCTTTGAGTTAAATCAACTCTATCAACATTGATTGGGAGAGACATTAGGAATAGTTTTATTATTTGATGACAAGCGAGGAAAGTCATTTTGTTGTAATAAAAAATGGTCTTTTTTATTTTTTGGAACCAACATATCTGCTTCGTAAAAGGAAATAGAGTTAATTGACATATAAAGTCTTATTTGTTGTTGACGAGAAAATTCTTGACATATTATCTTGTCGATTGAAGCTGTTAGAATGAAAGCAATGTTTAGCATTCTTACAATTCCCTTCATGACCATCTGAACAGTTCTGACATCGTATTTTACCTCTGCATTGGTTTTTTACATGACCAAATAACAGACAATTATAGCATTGCGTGACCTTAATAATATAGGGTTCTACTTTCATTTCAAGTCCATAAATGCTGACATAATGTGGGAGTATTTTTCCCTCAAAAGTGAATAGACAAGTTCATGTTTCAACATATTGAACATTATCGTCGATTTGTGTCTTACGTTTAAATCGTTTCACTTCTAATATCTCTACAGAGCTTGTTGAAAAGTCTTTCAGTTCCTCTATAGTTAGTTTTTTTTAAACCCTTCTAACTACCTCTTTGCAACTTACGTTAACATCAGGAATTTCGTAGCCTTTATCCAATAGCTCCTGATTTTGCAAAAAACTATTCGCACTTTCAGGTGTCGAAAATTCTATAGTAATACGATTTTTGCCTTTTCTCATGGGGCCTTTTTTAATTTGTATATTTATGTTGTGTAATTCCTTAGCAATAGCCACTGAGTGGTAATTACCAATGTTTTGGCTGTTTTTACCCTGAATTGTAACTGTATACGGCCCTAGACCATTTGACTTATACTTATTTATGCGCCTTTGTCTTGTAGCTACTTTCATTAGTATTAGTTTGATTTTGTGATTGAGAGTCATTCATGATTTGATCTTGAATAGAATTAACTTTTTGGGGGGGGGGGGGGGGGGCGCCAGAAGCCCCCCACTAGATTCATTCATTGAAATATACCCCAAACCACGAGTTTGGGGTTATAAGTTAGATAAAAAGGATGTTTAATCTATATGAGATTGAAATTTTAGGAATGGGTATCGTATTGTGCGTAATACTGATATTTTACTCACAGATAGTTTTGTTAGTATAGCCTTAATTGCAGATCGCTTTTCCTACAACCACACTTCCCAGTAGCTGAGTCGGAAAAAAAATCCCTCTGACAGGGTATAAAATCCATATAGCTTAACTGAAAGCGACGTTTTGCGGTTACTTATCTCATATTTATATAATCTAATTTTTAGATGAACTTCAAGTCTAACCATATGTAACAATTTTCTTAACCGAAAGACCAGTGTAACCTATAAGAACTACTTAAGTATGTTCAGATTTATAGATTTTTAAAACCATTTACCATTGATACACTGCTTATGAAATCACAGATCGTTCCGCACTCCTTGTATTTTGCGTTAATTAACTAGAAATCCAAAGTTAATAAAGCGCATTTAGATTACTCTGCAAGACAAAAAATCTTCATATATTTTAAAAAGGTCAGACGATATTTTATGCTGACCCTCCGAATGACAAAAGAGATTTGGAGCATCCCTGGCTTTATTTAAATAGTCTATAAATGTGGAAATGCAGACGGGTGATCCCCGAACCGTCAAAGTTTGCACTTTGAAGTCTAATTCGTTTCCGAAATATTGAGATTTTATATGATATATTAGCAATGGAGTTCAAACTGCTTAACTTGGAGTTTTTCATATTTCGACATGGTCTGAGTCTTCAATTTAAAACAACAAAACTGAAGGCCAGATTTAAACTCTTCAATTCTCAATGTCAATGTGTGCCACCGTCCACTTACGTTTAGGTGCCTGTTTCAGTGAAATCAAATCTATATTTATTGGGCTTTTATTAAAGATTACTATATGCGAATTGAAGAAAATTAAGTCACGACTATAAAGAACCAATTAAGCAATTTAAAAAAAAACATAACAGCAAAGTGATCTTCAAGTTACTTTCGATGCTACTCTGAATATACGAAATGAATTCAGACTGTCACTATCAGAAATACGATTAAATTTGACAATAACTAAATAGTATGTAATATTTTCTTTTGATTTGATAAAACTATTATTCTGAAAAGAAACAAAACTTGGTGAAGTTAAAAAAAACAAATAAAAGAGCTGTTTGTGATTCGTTTCAGTGGTACAAATTGCAAAGCCAAAATTACAAACACTAAAAAAAATTATAGAATAATTCCGAAGTCTAGAAAACACAACACACACTAAAAAAATTCATAAGACAAACTCATGCTGATAAAAATTCATGCCAAAAGTGTAAAAATATCTTATTAAACTTTAAAACATGAAACTATTGTCAAACATAGTAAACATAAGCTATTTTTAGATTTAAATTGATTTTTTTCAACTTTAATTTTTCTACAAAAAGGTATTTTTTCATAAAATTATGAATCAGCTAAATAAACGGATAACCATAACTTTTACGAAATATAGTAAAAATTAAATTGATATGATGAAAGTATATTTACAATAGTCGACAATTTATAAAAAAAAAACTTTCGACAAAACCCAACCGGCATGGCATTAGTAAGCTATGCTAAGACATAGAATACCACATTTGCAAATACTCATTTATTTATTTAACAATATGGAATACACTCCAGAGCCAAAATAGGTCTAGCGTAAAACCCATGATAATGGTCATATCAATTAAGCCCTAATTCCAAGATCGTCGAATGAGACATGCTTTGGCGTGGGAATAAACGATGTCTGAACAATATTACAAACGACGATCAGAACGCTGAAGCCACGATTGCAATCAATCTCATCATAAGGTGTATCCCTACAAAATACTACGTGGAAGAACTCAGACTTAGAAAAACCATGTTCTCGTTAAAGTGATAATCTTATAGAAACATGAATGGGCATTACTCCTCTGTTTTAGTTCTGAGACCTCTGAGAGTTACGGGTTCAGCTGACCCAGTCAAATAGTGAATATCTCTGTGGATATATTATGTTTGATATCATCTTTTGGCATTATAGGAGGAGTTACCGTAGTGGTTTGTTCAGAATTGCTCGAAAATTAATTGAAGCTCAAAAATGTTGCAGGGTTGTCCGATGCCCAACTTCCATTCATTCCTGTTGTTCCATTGTCCTTCTCTTAGATCTATAGTACTCATTGTCTTGGCTATTCTCTCTTTCCATGTTTTTTTGGGCCTTCCTCGATTTCTACGATGTGGTGGTATCCACTGCATCACTATTTTGGGCAATCTAGTTTCTTCCATCCTTTGGAGATGTCCGTACCATATCAGTTGATTTCTCTCAATGTCTGTTGTCAGTGACCCATCAACTCCCATTGTCTGATGTCGTCATTTCGGATTCTATCCCTTCTGGATATTCCCAATGTTCGTCTAAAAACATCCATTTCAGTCGCCTCAAGTTTCCTTCGATTTTGTTCTGTAATTTTCCACGTTTCTGCTCCATGAATTAAGCTGCTCTTAATAAGAGTTTCATATATATATTATGTTTACGCCGTTTCCCAATATCGCTGCTCCAAAGTACTGCATTCAGACATCCTATGGTTCTCCTAGTTTGTGTTATTCTCTTTTTTATTGCTCGACCATCTTTTCCTGTTGTGTCGAAATTTACACTCAGATATGTATATTCCCCGCATGCCGCTACCTCTTCCGTATCTAGTTGGATGTTAGATGATTCTGCTCCTATGGGGAGGTATTTTGTTTTCTAAGTGTTAATCTCTAATCCCAATTTCTTGTATTCTTCCTAAAGTTTTCGAGCCATATATTCTATATCATCCTTGTCACTTGCCACGATAACTTGGTCATCAGCAAATTGTAGGGTATATAAGCATGTTTCTCCTAGGTCAATACCCATTCCGTTACATTTCCTTTTCCATTGGTACAGAGCCTGAGCCACGTATACTTTGAACAATGTGGGCGACACACAGCAGCCCTGACGCAGACCTTCATTTACGAAAAATTTTTCCGATAGGCTATTACCAATCTTTATTCTTGATGTTGAGCCATCGTACAAGTTTTTAAGAGCTTTTATTAAGGTGTGGCTAAGATTGGTTTCCTGTAAGGCTTTCCACAGGTTCTTCACAGGAACCGTATCGTAGGCTTTTTGAAGATCTATGAACATCGAGTGGGTTTCTTGGTTAGTGCTTGATCTTTTTTCTATTATTTGTTTTAGACAGAATATGACATCAGTATACGTTCTTCCAGCACGAAAGCCAGATTGTTCTTCTTCCTCGTTGTTTTTATATTCAAGTTCGATTAGGTCTCGGATAATCCTTCCATAAAGTCGGCTCAGAGTGCTGGTCACTGATATGCCTCTGTAGTTGAAACAGTCCAATTTATTTCCTTTTTTGTGGATAGAAGATATATATGCCTCTTTCCATTCTTCCGGTAGAGGAGCGTCATTTAGGTATTGGTTTATATACCAAGTTAGTTGTTGAAAGAGTTTGTCTGACCCACATTTGAGTAGCTCTGCTGGGATCTCTCCTGGACCTGCGGCACGTCCATTTTTCAGCTGTTTTACTGCATTTTTATTGTAGTAATGTCGACGATAATTATTCCGCCCTCAATAAGTACTTCTATTGGTGCACTCATCAGATATTCATGTCTATCTTCGGTAAGCAGCTTTTTGTAATGACCAATCCATTTCTTTATTGGTATAATTTGGATATTTGCTCGATTCTTCTCGCTTGACCTCACGTTTTTTATGAACTTCCACGCTTTTGAGCATTTTTTTCCACCCAAATATGTATTGATTTCTCTACATATTTTGTCCTACATTTCTCTCTTTGCTATCGTTATTGTTCTTCTATCTATATCTTCCTGCTGTTGGGTATTTGACCATTTTTGATATAATTGCATTTTTTGATTACCAATACTTCAATTTCCTCGTTCCACCAAAGTTTTTTGCTTCGATGTCCAGTTTTCAGTCGAATTGCTTCCTCAGCACCGCTTTTAATACTATTTACAATGTTTCCATACACTTCTTCCACTGGCTGTTGGTGCGTTATATCAGCAGCAACAGTAGCCTACATTGGTATAGATTTCGTGTACTTTCGTGGGTCACTATTTACATTATACTGCCTGATTGTTATTTTTTCTACCTTTTCAAATCCTTGTTCTATTTCGTCCTTATTCCTTTTAGATCTGAACGGAAGTATAATTTTTGCTCTGATTATGTAATGATCTGAGCCACATGTTACTCCTCTCTATGCTCTTACGTCGTTTATTTGTATCGTAGTGTTTTGTTTTACTATTACATAGTCAATAATAGATTTCAGGTTTCTCGTATGGTGTACCCATGTGTATTTATGAATGTCCTTGTGTATTGTAGAATCCATTTGTTATTTTTAGTTGATGGTGTTGGCATATTTCAATCAGTCTTTCACCATTGTCGTTCTGATTTATTTCTCCATAGGGGCCCACTATGTTATCACCAATTCTACGTCCGACTCTACTGTTCAAGT
>JAEQML010081593.1:0-11149 GCA_016904865.1 Pissodes strobi
GCCGTGGGGCCTTGCCCCCCCATGCCCACCCGGTAGCTACGCCACTGGTAATATCCTTTCATTTTCAACTTCTTTTCGTTATCAGCTTCATTAGATCGATGAACTGAATTGGACCAGTGCAAATTTAGCCTCTGGGACCAGATGCCGAAGTTGTCCGATCTATTAACTAGAAGAACAAATAGGTAATGAGTAAATCCTCTACAGCAGGACAGCTTATTTCTTCCCCACTTTGCCATGTATGTCATCGAGATCCTTCAATTCAAATAGTCTATGTTTCTAGCTTGAGCTTCCTGCCGCTCACATTTCACGGTCTGCTTAATTTCTTCCGGCATACGTAACCAACGCCGCCCTTTTTCAAAAGTCGCCGTTTCTTCAAGAGTCCTAATGGCATAGTTCCGATTGGCTCTACAGTCATCCCAAATACCGTAGGGAAAGATGGCTGAAGTGACGTGTGCGTACTGAGAAGAAGAGTGGAGCGTTCGGTTAGCAATTTCAATGTAAACTGATCAGAGATCTCTATTAAACATTAAACTATCTTTTTTTTTTCAAATTTATGATGATCCTTCTTCATATTTCAGGATCCAGCTTATTCGATGACAGGCCTTAATAGCTTTGCATCCCACACGCAATTTGACTGAATTTCAAATTGCATTGCAATATCCTTTCATTTTCAACTTTTTTTCGTTATCAGTTTCATTAGATCGATGAATTGAATTGGACCAGTGCAAATTTATCCTCTGGGACCAGAGACCGAAGTCGTCCAATCTATTAACTAGAAGAAATAAGGAGTAAATCCTCTACAGCAGGACAGCTTATTTCCTCCCCACTTTGCCATGTATGTCATCGAGATCCTTCAATTCAAATAGTCTATGTTTCTAGCTTGAGCTTCCTGCCGCTCACATTTCACTGTCTGCTTAATTTTTTCCGGCATTCGTAACCGACGCCGCCCTTTTTCAAAAGTCGCCGTTTCTTCAAGAGTCCTAATGGCATGGTTCCGATTGGCTCTACAGTCATCCCACATACCGTAGGGAAAGATGGCTGAAGTGACGTGTGCGTACTGAGAAGAAGAGTGGAGCGTTCGGTTAGCAATTTCTACGTAAACCGATCAGAGATCTCTATTAACTATAGTTTTTTCAAATTTATGATGATCCTTCTTCATATTTCAGGATCCAGCTTAGTCGATGCCTTAGTGAAAAGCCTTAATAGCTTCGCATCCCACATGAAATTTGACTGAATTGTAAATTTCATTGTAAATACCTTATATATCCTTTCATTTTCAGCTTCTTTTCGTTATCAGCTTCATTAGATCGATGAATTGAATTGGACCAGTGCAAATTTATCCTCTGGGACCAGAGGCCGAAGTCGTCCAATCTATTAACTAGAAGAACAAATAAGGAGTAAATCCTCTACAGCAGGACAGCTTATTTCTTCCGCACTTTGCCATGTATGTCATCGAGATCCTTTAATTCAAATAGTCTGTGTTTATAGCTTGAGCTTCCTGCCACTCACATTTCACTGTCTGCTTAATTTTTTCCGTCATACGTAACCAACGCCGCCCTTTTTCAAAAGTCGCCGTTTCTTCAAGAGTCCTAATGGCATAGTTCCGATTGGCTCTACAGTCATCCCACATACCGTAGGGAAGGATGGCTGAAGTGACGCGTGTGTACTGAGAAGAAGAGTGGAGCGAGATCTCTATTAACTATCTTTTTTGCAAATTTATGATGATCCTTCTTCATATTTCAGGATCCAGCTTATT
Organism: Pissodes strobi; assembly: GCA_016904865.1. NCBI lineage: Eukaryota > Metazoa > Arthropoda > Insecta > Coleoptera > Curculionidae > Pissodes > Pissodes strobi. Next base: position 1,757 of record JAEQML010081593.1, read on the forward strand.
CGATGACAGGCCTTAATAGCTTTGCATCCCACACGCAATTTGACCGAATTGTAAATTGCATTGTAAATACCCTATATATCCTTTAATTTTCAACTTCTTTTCGTTATCAGCTTCATTAGATCGATGAAATGAATTGGGCCAGTGCAAATTTATTCTCTGGGACCAGAGGCCGAAGTCGTCCGATCTATTAACTAGAAGAACAAATAGGTAATGAGTAAATCCTCTACAGCAGGACAGCGTATTTCTTCCTCACTTAGTGGAGCGTTCGGTTAGCAATTTCAATGTAATCCGATTAGAGATCTCTATTAACTATCACTAAGCTTTTCTCAAATTTATGATGATCCTTCTCCATATTTCAGGATCCAACTTACTCGATGCCTTAGTGAAAAGCCTTAATAGCTTCGCATCCCACATGATATTAGACTGAATTGTAAATTACATTGTAAAGGTCCTAAATATTCTTTCATTTTCAGCTTCTTTTCTTTATCAGATTCATTAGAGTCGACGAATTAATTTGGACTAGAGCGTGTTTATCCTCTGGGACCAGAGCCGAAGTAGTTTCGTCCATTAACTAGAAAAAGAAGAAATAACAAACAAGGAGTAAATCCGCCACAGCAGGACAGTTTATTTCTCCCTTACATGTATGTATGTCATCGAGGTCCTTCAATTCAAATATTTCTATGCTTCTAGCTTGAACCTCCTGCCGCTTACATTTGTCCGGTATTCATAACTCCGCGTAACTCCGCCATTGCCGGTCCCAAGCCCGGATGAGAAAGGAGGAGGGGGGGGGGGCAGTCTTGCGCCCTATTACTGAGCCATTTTAGCCCCAGCATTGGGCTACATGGCTTTTCATGACCGTCCTCTTTGTTTTGTTCGAAATGTGTAGACTGACGCCGCCCTTTTTCAAAAGTCGCCGTTTCTTCAAGAGTCCTAATGGCATTGTTCCGATTGGCTCTAGTCATTCACATACCTTCGGGGAAGATGACCGAAGTGACGTGCGGACTGAGAAAACGTGCGGACTTAGAAGAAGAGTGGAGCGTTCGGTTAGCAATTTCAATGCAAACTGATGAGATATCTCTATTAACTATCACTAAGCTTTTCCCAAATTTATGATGAGCCTTCTTCCTATTTCAGGATCCCGCTTACTCGATGCCTTAGTGATATAACCATATTTCTATCACTTACTTGGCAACGCAGCAACAAGTTGAAAAGCTTGAGAAATATTTTTGCCCCCTGCACGGCAACTAGTTAGAAAAAAGCATCTGCGCATGCGCATCTTCATTCTTCAAAAACTTATTCAAAATCGGATTTTAGTTTTACGAAGATTATTGCACTCCCTTTCCTAATCTAAGGTGATATGTGACACAAGAGTCTAGGGCTCCCACTAAAATTTTGATGCGAAACCGTGCATGCGCAATGGCGAAACAAGAATAGTAGGTATTATTATGGTTTTGCATGGCCCTCCGCTCGCTACGGGGGCGGAATCAACAAGAACTAACCATAACTCACCCAAGGCTAACTCAAAATTAAGAGAAAAGAGTAAATTAATAAAAAACAAACATAACCTTAAAAAAATAGTAAACACACATCTGTGTGGGAAATTGTAATTTGGGATGCTGAACCACTGCGTAGCCAGGTTGGCGACACTTCAGAGTCACTGGAGAACATTCCCAACCCATCCACCCGTCCACCCTTACGTTTCGCGCCATGTCTTTGCGATGCAATCAGTTTGCGGCAAGAGCCCTCGTGGTCGAGAGGTCTAGATGGTTAGGTCTCACTTCGGCAGCCCGGGTTCAAACCCCGTTGCTTTTTTTTATTTATTTTAAGGTTATATTTCTAAACAGTTTTTTTATTTATTTTCGGTTAGTTTTAGTTAGCACTTGGTTAGTTTCCTTTTCTTGAGCCCCCGGAGCGAGCGAGGCGAGCGGAAGGCCATGCGAGAAGTGAAAAAGCGTAAGGGCGGACAGATGAATGTGATGGAAATGCTCTCCTCAGAGTCTAGTGTTGTCGATGACGCATCGAATGAGTAATCAAAACAGGACGAAGCATTCGTTGGAACCTTATATAATAGAATAGATAGATACTTAGTTAGAGATTCGCCGTTCGGCTAAAAGTATAGAAATATTGTGTGTTACCATATTTATTTGTTACTTCTTCAGTAGAGTCTTTTGAAATTAAGAGTGGAGTGTAATACCTTGCGATCAAGTTCCCTTACATTTGTCGCGACCGACGGGAATCGAAACCGCAGCGCAGAAATGACAAGCAGAACCTCTATCTACTACACCACCGTTGAAGGAATTTCGCTAGAACGTAAAGACATGGATAATTCCGATATTTTGGCAATACTACGCATGCACGGTTTCGCATCGAGAATTTAGCTCTGGCCCTAGACGCTTGTGTATGTGACGTGTGAGGTCGAGGTGACATGTGTCAAAAAAACCAACAAAACATACAACGGCAGTCTGAAAATGTCATAAATATAAGAATTTTCTTTATTTTTTAGCTTACAAAAGTGGTTTAATAAATATTGCTGCTTTAATTAGGTTAATGCACGCCTATAGAAGGTAACAAAGTGTTAAAATATTATGTTTTAATTGAATCTTTATGCGAAAAGTCACAAAATTGAAACCTATACCTCAATCAAGAGCATATACAAGACAACAAATTTTGATTATAAAATCGCTTGTATTCCCATTCCCACTCATTCTGGTATCACTGGAAATGAATATGCAGACCATCTGGAGCCTGCCGAATGTCGATTTTGAATGTGCCATTACAAATAAGACTGAATAAGAATGGCATTATGCCTCAACAAATCGAAAAGGAAATCACTCAAAGGTGGCTATCTTGGAAAGCAAGTACACAGTCAAAGGGCATGTAACGTTTCTTCCCAATTCATCTATGGTGCAAGAAGATAATTTATACAGATAGACGTCATGTAACTATAATTATTAGAATGAGAACACAAAGGTCTTTGCCCCTGTCATAGGTTCAAAATTGGCATGATAGATGATCCCTACCGTGAATGTAATATGGGTGTTGCTAATCTTGAACACATTCTCTTTAGCTGTCCTTTAATGGACAAAGACTAATCTTAGGAACCTAAATTATACAATAATTATTAAAATCATCACTAAGTATCTAATAATATATGAAATGTTCAACTAAATTTATTTTAATTACTGTATAAACCATAAATTATTATCGTATCGGTTTGATTCCTGGGTTCTTCTATCTGAGACAACAGTTAGTGTGTGAAAAATAGCCCTCTGTTTTCTGGGCGAGAGAAAGTATTATCCTTTGTTGTGCTGTCTGTTAAATAACACCCTTCTCTCACAGCACATAAGCCATGTAATGAGAGAAAAAGACTGAAACAAGAGGTACATAATTGGAACAGTGAACTATGACGGAAGTCAGATGCCCTTAGTTGGGAGGCAGTCCGAAGCACCTAAAACCAAGCAGCAGCAGCACAACCACATTTCAAACCGTCCTCTGGACTATCGTATCTAAACAATACAGTGTCCGGGCTGTTTTCAAATATATTTAAACATGCAATGTGATAGATGAAAAATGTAGATTTTCAAACATGTTGAATCGCATTGTCAAAAAATACATCTTTGTTGAGTCTAAATTATACTAATTATTAATACACGGTTATCGATTGTAGGTTTTTGATTATAAAAAGAAATTTGATAGTAATGTTGAAAATTATCAGATCATTGCCGAAGCAAGGGAGCAACATTCTAACAGATCTTTCTCTAAATTGGCAGATATATTTGAGGTAGGTGCCAATTATTTTAGCAATGACTGGTACGTACCATGGTACAATAAAGACAAGACATGATATTCAAATGTGTCTACGTCATGTGGTGAGCAAATAACCATAGATCTTTGTTACGAGCCAAAATTTTGCTCACCACATGATGTAGCTACAAGTGAATATCATACAGTCATGTGCGACAATCTTTAAAGCCCAATTTAACCTGACATTCACCTGCTTCTTGGTTTTAGTGTCGTTGAAAGTGTAATTCGGAATTGGTTTTTTTTTTTTTACTTATCATTAGGTAATCGGTTATTTGTCAAGAAAGTAAATAGGGCACTTTACATTAACTTTCAAAAGCCAATTATTTGAACTTAATCTGAAGTGAATGCTTAAAACAGACTTTTAGTAAATAAATTCTTTTTCTGGTGGGAGATTGACGAATGTTGCTGTAATATGTCCAAGACTTTGGAACTTATAAATTCTAATCGCATTAAAAAAAGGAATTGGTTTTCTATTTTGTGTATGAGGCTAAAATCTTGAATTTATGAGCAAAGTGCTGTTTGAAACTATTCTTACAGAATTAATCATTCCTTCGCCACATTATCAGCAACGAAATACCGGGACATAAAAAGCGTTTCACATTGGAATTTCAACGTGCGATTGATTGATGTTATCATAAACACAATAATAATCTCTTCAGGTTATCTATTTGTTTGTTAATTGCTACCGATAGCATCGGTGCAGACCTATATTTCATTTTGGAGTCTGAACACCCTCCAGATAATCTATACTCAAGTATTATCTAAAGTATACAGTTCCCCATTTTATGATAAAGCATTGAGTGCAGGAATCAGGATTGTCTAGTACTATTTGACGTCAATGCAAACGCACACAAAAATGTTTCTATAAAATATATAAATTGTAAATGGCAAAAGCTTGAAATGCCTTCTGCATTCTCGGATTTGAAATTGCATATTATTCCAAGGAATTGTGATGAGTATATAATATATAACATACTGTTTCTTAATCGAGCTGGAAAGCTAAATATAGTTATATGAAATTTTTGTGCGTAATAAGTAGGATCCATGCTATGTGGAAATATAATTCATGTTTTATAAATGGCAAGTGATATATCAGTACTTCAGACAGATAAAACCCAGTCGGTTTAAACCAGTTTTGGTTTGTTTTCGGATTTAAATATTTAATATTAATTGTTAAGCGCCACCCTCCTCTCTCCAAATTCTTATCTAAGTATAGCTTCTGTATAGTAAATAATAAGACATTGAAAACCGGTTCGAGCTGAAAAACAAGTACCTAGTTTAGTATAAATATCTACTATTTACACAAAATTATCGTTAATCACTAACCTCCCGCAGAGATAAGTTTTATAATTAGGGAAAAATCACAAGGACAAAAATGTCAATAACGTGCCATAGGAGATAATTTTATTCGACTTTCGTTGTTTTGTGTTGACTCCCTCTGAAATTAATTTGGACTTTAGTTAACGGTGATTGATTATTGTATACACTACTAATAATAATAGTTTTTTTTTTCTATTAAGAAATAACTAATAAGATAGATATATGGCATGTGCCCACGGCGTGATTGAAAATCGTAAGAGACCTCTCAAAACTGGCACTGATTGACAATATATTTTCTGTAAAAATAACTCGTGTTTATATTCAAATTTAATATAGTTTAGTTAACTTTATTTTCCAACGTCGAAGAGCTGATGTAAGCACAGGCTCAACGCACAGCTGATTACCTACCAGTAATATCACTGCCAAAAATTAAAATAAAATGCGAAAATAGTACAAAAAATAAAGCTTTTGATTTGTTTTGTAACCGAACTGAAAATACAATTAAATTGGAAGAAAAAGAAATAAAATATTTAAATCTAAAAATCGAAAACTAAATAACATAATGTAGGGTGGCCATAATGTTTAAACAAAAAAATAGTACATTTTGAATTCGTAATGCCGATAAGTCTAGCATGTCAATTTTCAGCCAGTTTTATTGTATACCCAATATGCGGTGAAAAAACTTGATTTTGCTTTCATACTGCGCATGCAACTCGCTGCAAATGGAAACGCAAACAAACGAGATGCTACTAGTTATAACAAAATATCGTTCTCTCTTCTTCATTAGTATAATCTTGTGTAATGCAACAAAGTGAAACAGCGAAACAAGCGCATCGGCAAAATATACTTGTTATGTCGACCGCCCGCCTACTGGTTCCTTGGAACGCGATCGGGTGGGCTACACAGTGGACTGAAATCCAAATACGCAATGCACAAGAAGTGTTCTATATATTTTTTTTCATTTAAACAAAAAGTAGGACATAGTTTTGCGTATCTTAGAAAAAAGTACCTTTAGTTGTACTTGATAAACCTTTGAAGGGCAGTAGTACAGTGTTTAAAAAGAAGTACATATGGTCACCGCAAGAAGCTGACGAGTTGAAGGCCATAACCGTAGAAGCAAAAAAATCTTGAAAAGTTTCCTCATAGGACTTACATAAGGTTGAATATTGTTAAAAGACAACGGGAAACTGTTTTTATTTTTTGAAGTGAAAATGTCTTTAGGCACGTTTAGCTAATTTTTTTTCCTGGGGATTGAATCAAATTAAGCCGTCAGGCACACAGTCTGTAACAGTTTTACGATAGTTAATTGTTCTATCTGATAACAGGTTCTGTTTTTGAAGTGAATACTTCTTTGGTGTCAAGGCCGCGCACAACACGTCAATATAGGCAATCACATAAACAGTATAACCTTGGACTCCGAACCCTCTAGAATAGCAACCGCAATATAGAAGTATTCACTTCGCGACATTTTTTTCTAGCTGCAAAAATCAAGGTTATAATATATGTGGGTGCTAAAATACACGGTAAAACCCTGTACAGGGTGGCTCGAATTTCAGTTGAGATACAGTGTCAGTCAAATTACGGCAAAATTACGCATTAGGTGCCTAACAATATGCCGCCGTTTAGAAAGTGTTACAATTCGGAGTATTTTCGGATATATCCAGAAAAAAAAACAAATTTTTGAAAACTAGTTTTATTTTTTCCTGGGCTTATTTAAAAACGGTTTTCAAATCGAATTGCACCTTTGCTTTGTCACTTTTTCCACTATATCCGATGGTGGTATCCACTTTGGAATCCGACGTTTCTTCTTCAAGGGATCATCATCAACTTTCTTTTTGAAGTGAAATTTCTTTGGTAAGGATAGTCAGAAAAAATGTTTATCAAAGTGAAACGCCCCTTTAATTAAGCATGTTCCAGTAGAGCTAGAGGGTTGAAATTTTCAGGACATGTAGCTGGAGTAAAATGAGGAATTCTGGACGTCCCCGTCCCCCCCCCCCCGTTCGGTAAGGAGAGGGGGAGAAGATAAAACTAAAATAATTATTTTCGGGAGAACGGGAAGAGCTACGGGGTCGAAATTTTTACGGTATTGGCACATCATGGGGGCTGCCTTTGATCATTGTGGGGGGTCTCTAATTTAATGGGGAATTATGGAAAAAAACGTCGTTTTTTTCTGATATCTCTGCAACGGAGCCTCGAATCGGGGGGGGGGGGGGGAAATTATACCCCCACCTTCCGGAATACCGAAAAATGTTTTCGGCGAAAATGAAAGTTGAAAAAAAGTGTCGAAACCGGGGGCAAAAGTTGAGAAAAAATGGAAAAAAAAGAAAAATCGTAAAAAATTGTTCGAAAAGTTAATAAAAGTATTATAAAACGAAATAAAAAGACAAATAAAAAAGAAGTTAGAGAAACGCGGTTTTCGGCGAAAAAAAAGGCGAAGGAGTTCAGCTACGAGGTCGGAGATGGCAAAAATTGGAAGAAAAAAAACTGCTTTATAAAATTTTTTTTTTGGAAAAATGGAAAATATTTGAAAAAAAAAGGAAAATTTTTTTCGGAAAGTTAATAAAAGTATGTATTTCAGTGGGGGGGGGGGGGATTATACCCCCACCTTCCGGAATACCCAAAAATGTTTTCGGCGAAAAAAAAAGTTGAAAAAAGGAAAAAAAAGTGTCGAAACCGGAGGCAAAAGTTGAGAAAAAAAGGGGGAAAAAAAAAGAAAAAACGTTAAAAATTGTTCGAAAAGTGTTATAAAACGAAATAAAAAGATAAATAAGAAAGAAGTTAGAGAAACGCGGTTTTCGGCGAAAAAAAATGCTTTATAAAAATTTTTTTTTGGAAAAATGAAAAATATTTGAAAAAAACGTAAAAAATTTATGAAAGTATGTATTATAAAACGAAATAAGAAAAAAACTTAATAAAAAAAACGAAAACAAGAGATTGTTCGGAAAGTTAATAAAAGTATTAAAAAACAAATAAGAAAAAAAAATAAAACAAAAGAAAAAATTGTTGGGAAGGTTAATAAGAGTATTATAAAACGAAATAAAGAAAAATAATAATAAAAGAAAGTTAGAAAAACGCGGTTTTCGGTGAAAAAAAAAGGAAAAAAAAATTAAAAATGTTTTGAAACCTGGGGCAAAAGTTGAGAAAAAAAAAGCTTAAAAAAATTAACCCAATTCCTTATATCTCGTTCAGAAGTTTCACTCCAGGTTTGTAAAGGTGTATCGTTCTTCAGATGATATTGGCTAATATAAATAGTGCGTTTAATTTATTTTTTTAATTTTATTTATTTTTCGAAAGCACGTATGTAATTGCTTTGTCGTAATTTTAAATAGCTTAAGATACTTGGGATTATTTTAATATTCGATAAAAATATTTTATTTTGTTTTTTGTATTCAGTGAAAAATTGGAGCCTTTATTTTTAATAAATATAAAAATTTGTAAAATTAAAAGAACAGGTTCGTTTATTTTTTGCCTCAAAGCAAAATAAAAAAATTAAAAAAAAAATTAAATTAACATAAAAAAGAATAAAAATATTAAAAAGACATATTCATATTAATAACGCCAATGTCATCTGAATAACGATAAAAAAAAATTAAAAAAAAAGAATAAATACATATTCATATTAATAACGCCAATATCATCTGAACAACGATAAAAAATAAAAATAAAAAAAAGAATAAATAGAATAAACATATTCATATTAATAACACCAATATCATCTGAAAAACGGTAAAAAAAATAAAAATAAAAAAAAGATTAAAAAGAATAAAGACATATTCATATTAATAACGCCAGTATCAACTGAACAACGATAAAAAATAAAGATAAAAAAAATAATAAAGACATTCATATTAATAATACCAATATCATCTGAACAACGATAAAATTAAAGTTTTTATTTAAAAAAAGAAAGTTGATGATGGCCCCTTGAAGACGAAACCTCCGATTCCAAACTGGGTACCGCCTTTGGATAGAGCGGAAAAAGTGGCAATGCAAAATTGCAATTCAATTTGAAAACCGTTTTTAAATAAGCTCAGGAAAAAATAAAACGCTTTTTCAATATTTCGTTTTTTCTCGGATATCTCCGGAAATAGTCGGAATTTTAAAACTTTCTAAACGACATATTGTGCAATTTTGCCCTTATTTGACCGACACTGTATCTCGACTGGAACTCGAGCCACCCTGTACAGGGAGTGCAAAAGTTATGCTGCAGGATAAAGAATATTCAAAATTGACATTAAAAAAAGCATATTGATGGGGGGCTTTTTTGTT
>JAEQML010081594.1:0-11149 GCA_016904865.1 Pissodes strobi
TTAAAAAACGCAGAGAATAATGGCACTCCGAATATGTTCGGCTTATAGAACGAGAGAGGGTCAGCATTATTGCTTGCGGGACTGGTCCTTTTTCACCTCCATGCGAAGGAAAGGGAGAAGCTCTTTCTACGCGGAATAGTAACGGAGACAATAAATATAGAAGAGAGAGAGAGAGAGAGAGAGAGAGAGAGAGAGAGAGAGAATATATTTTCTGGAAAATTCTCAGCATATTTTTCCGGGAGTTGCAGGAAATACTAGGTCGCGTTTGAACTTAGCAGAACCTTGGCATGAAACAATCCATAAATAATGCCTTAGAAACGGATTACCTGACCACCCACTCTTTTTGCAACTTGTTACATAAATAGCTAATATTATAAAAAATGATTGTAAAGCTCCGTGAAAACATATTCGTCATTATTACAAAAAAAGTATAGTCATGAAATCAATGAAAACTGAATCTAAAAGATCTGACAATGATTTCTTACAAAAATTAACATTTAATATTTGGAAATACAGGTATTGTTCAGAGAAGGTAAGGTCGAAAATAGATTAGTTTAAAAAAGTAATCTTATGTTAATTCATACAGAAGCTTTTCAAACGCCACACAAAACATTGAAGAGTACTTATGAAGCAACCGAAGAACCGGCTAATACAGAAGGACTGAATACAGAACCACTGAATGCAGACCCAATGGATACAGAACCGTCGAATACATAAACGCCGACTACAGAATCGCCGAATACAGACACGACAAATGCACAGTCGAAGATTGCAGATACCGCTTGCAGCCCTGAATAAAAAAACTAGTGTAACGATGTTACTTAATTTTTCTTATATTACAGAGCGTAAGCCTAATTAATTCTTGGTATTTGGTGTCATAGAAACACCATTCGTTTTGGTAAATTATCGTAAAAATAATATATACATTACTATCTTACTGAAAACCGCGCGAAAATACAGGAAAACACTTTCCGCAATTTACCCAAGGTTTTCCTAGTATCAGTAGTACGCACCGTACCGGCGGCGGCGAGCCCCACTTCGCAAGTTCTGAGTACAGCGCAGGCCTCATCATATAAAACCAGATGTACCGCAGTAGAACGGGCAGTCAGTCCGGAGTCGAGTCAGTCGGCAGTCGAGAGGCAGTCTAGCACCGAGCAAGCAGCATACCCCACCAGTAGGAGACAGCTCCAGACAAACCGGGAAGGACCGACCGACCGAGGAGGTAAATATCCGTCGTACCGTATTCCTGGTCCATGATCCTTTCCCTAGTGGCAAGTGGATTAATCCCGGCCATCCTGCCCTGGCAAGCGGAGTAATCCCGGCCATCATGTCTTGGCAAGCGGAGTAATCCCGGCCTACCGTAGTATTCCCGGCTCCCCTATTGGCAAGCGGAGTAATCCCGGCCATCCCTATTGGCAAGTGGAGTAATCCCGGCCATCCCTGCTTGGCAATCCCGGTTGGCAAGCAGAGTAATCCCGGCCATACTCCCGTAGTAATCCCGGCTCCCCTATTGGCAAGCGGAGTAATCCCGGCCATCCTGGCTTGGCAAGTGGAGTAATCCCGGCTGAGTATCCTTCCAAACTAAGTCCATCCAGGCTTCACGTCCGAGTTAGGGAGCCGTTCTGCTGAACCGACCGTGTCATAGAGCTGGAGCTATTGAGAACCGTATACCGTATTTTTCGTAGGGCTTCCGTACCGTATCTACTGCCACACGTACCGTAGGGCTTCCGGACCGCTACAGTTCACCGTATCTAGTACCGCATTTATCGTAGGGCTTCTGTATCGCTACCGTTTGCCGTATTTACTACCATATTTACCGTAGGGCTTCCGTACCGCTACCGTTTATCGTGTTTACTGCCATATTTACCGTAGGGCCAACGTACCGCTACCGTTTACCGTATTTACTGCCATATTTACAGTAGGGCTTCCGTACCGCTACCGTTTAACGTAATTGCTAACATACTTACCGTGGGGCTTCCGCACCGCTACAGTCTACCGCGCGATTAGAGATTTCGATTCTTTTACTACCGTTTTGAGTTTTCTTACGTATTACCGGGTTGGGTCGCTTAGAATAAGTTGTCTGATACTTTTAGCTATAAGAAAGTTAGGTTTATACTTACTGTCGGATAAACACGACCATTATTTTGTTTACACGGAGTGTTTCATTTACCAGGGACCGATTCCGAGTATTTAAAAACCGAACCTTGGACAACCGTTTCTCCACTGTCTAAAGGCTACCCGATAGGCGAACAGCGATCCCCCTTTGTCGCTGTAAATATCAGAGGGGTGGCGCCCGAGAAAACCGAAATACAGGAGGTCGCAAAAAGTAAGTAAAGGGCGCCGTTACACTAGAAAGAAAAAAAGTCGAATAGGCAACGGTAGTGGTTTAACCAAAGCTATAAAAGGGCGCTACGAAGGGAAAACTACTCTTTTTAAGGACTTATTAAAAATTGCATCTGAGAACAATAGCCGGCTTGACTGTTGTTGCTCGGCTTGAGATGCAAAACCTCACTCGACAGCAAAGTACTAATTCCCCTGCTTCAAACCTGCTCCAAATATTTCAGGCTGTTGATAGACACATCTCAGACACATTCACCAATAATGCGGGAGTGCCTCAGGGCGCAATACTTTCACCAACTCTGTTCCTCATCTATATTAATAACTTGCTGATCGAAACCAATAATCCTGTTTACAGTTTTGCAGATGTCCCCCAATTTAGATCGAAAAAAACCTTTACCAAGATTGAGTCATATCGCCGCAGACAGGAGCAGATTACAGCAATTAATCAAGATCTTAAGAGGGTTCGAACTTGGGGCGACAAAAACTTGGTCCAGTTCAATGCAGCAAAAATGCAAGCGGCCACGTTTACCAAGAAAGCCAATATGGTGAGCCCAGATATCATTATGGCAGGATCGGCCATTCCTTCATTGTCGTCAATAGGGCTACTAGGTGTCTCGGTCAACAGCAATATGTCCTGGCAAAGACCACGTTACTAACATCGCAAAATCAGCCTTGCAGAAGCTTGGTGCGCTATTTCGTAACAAAAAATTATATACACTGCAGCAGCTGCTCTACAAAGCGCAAATAAGACCGTACTTAGAATATTTCTCACACTCTGGGGTGCCGCACCGAAGCACATCCTAAAGCTGCTGGATTTTATTTAGAAGAGAGCTGTGCGTCTCGTCGGCGACCCGGAGTTCACCCGGGATCTGGATAGTCTGGAACGTCGCAGACATGTGGCCGAGATAGCCTGTTTTACAGATATTTTCACGGCAGATGCTCCCGGGATTTCGCCCGCCTCATCCCGCCCCCAGCAACGCCTGTCACACAGTCACGGCAGGCGACAAGAGTGCACCCGTTCGTTGTACAACTGGAAAAACCTAAAACATCGCTTTACAAGAACTCCTCCGTCTGGTGCACTGCATCGCTGTGGAACTCACTCTCAGAACATCTGTTTCTCACAAATTACCACCAACAGCTATTCAAGAACCGTGCCAATCAACATCTTCGCACACACGTCGCTCGCGAGTGCCATTGGATCTCCCTTTATTATGTGTGTCATTGCCATTAAAAAATACAGATGAGAATTATACACAACCGCTAATGTTAAAAGTAGTATTGATAAAAACTAAAATTATATATGTTTTGTAATTTTTATAAGATGAAGTAATGCTTAATTTTCAACAGCGTATTACATTCAGTTTATAAGAACTTTTTTTCATAGAGCTGCATAATCTCCAAAGAAGTAAAAAATGGTCAATGTTTTAGTTCTACACAAGGTGAAATCAGTTACTATACCATCTAGGATGCAAAATGAGTGTGAATTGTTTATACGCGTCCTTATTGAATAAGTAGAAAAAAGGAATTAATTATTTTCAAATTGTAACCAGCCATATTCGCCAATTGCGCTTTCAGCTAGTCCATATGCCTAAGTCACTCAGCCGTTTGTGGTTTTATTCTTTTTAAAGGCGTGGGTTTAAGTTTATGACAGTTAGAGCGGGCGCCACAAAATTTTTACTGTATGAAATTTTTAAGAAATTCTACCTGTCTGAAAATCGGATAATAAAATTTAGAAAAAATACCCTGTGAAAAAGCTTAAAAAAATTAATCAGATTGGATTATAGCCCAAATACAGTTGCCAACATAAACACCAGGAATACAAACAACCAGTTTATTAAAAAATACTACTTAGGTAGAACAGTCTACTTTCTTAAAATTTAGACATATTTTCTGATTACTGATGGTTAATATTATGATAATAAGAAATATGGAATATCACTTAAGCTGACCTATATATGCCACAGAATTATATTAATTGCTATGTTCATTAATTCATTAAACTTCAAATCAAAAAGTAGCACTAGTTGCGGTACTTTAGCAAGTCTCTAATCAATAACTTAACATTACTAATTACTATATAAAAATTGCAATAAATTGCCTCGATGCTAATTAAAGAGAGGAGTTATATTTAAGAGAATAGTTTAATATTACTCAGTTACTATTGCTTAAATATGTAAAATTAAGGAATAAATATCCACTTAACTACGCTAAGCTTATTCCCTTGGCAGCTGGAATATAGAAGACTTCTAAAATGTCTTCAAAATGCTAAACTAAACGGATTTACTCAATAAAATATATAGAAATAAATATAGCTGCACCAAGTAAGGAAAATTGAGCTCAATTGACCGATATCAAGGCGAAACGTTCAATAATAAGGTTTAAATAAGTTAAATTAAATTTCTGACATGGGTTTTACAGATAGATATAATTAACTTAATATAATTGGCATAATGGCCCTAGTTGTACCATATAAATTTAGATAATATCAGAAGAGGAAACGGTAAAAGAATTACAGTATATTAGAGGACTGCCTCTTATTAAAATCACTAAATAAGTTCAGCGAACTAAAACTCAGCATCTCTGGAACTAATAATTCGAGTAGGTGATTCTCGGTAGATTATATTTAGTCTTTTCACTTGAAAAATTAAAGGTAGTAGCAGGATAAATCAAGAACAAAGCTCAACATATGAGCCGTGCAGATTTGTTATTAATTGAAATTGATCCTACCAGACTTGACGATGTGTTTGTCCTCGCTAATTGGAAGACATACGCAAGGTACCAATCGGGATAACCAGACTACACTAAACTCTCTGTCTGATCCAAGCTGGAGAAGACGGCTGGGCTCTTACTCAGATAAGGAAGGCCCGAAGCAAATGGGCAGTGGTCCCTCGGAAAGACCCTGGTGAAAAATGGTATTTTTTATGGCTATGTTACTTAGAAGCACATGAGTTGAACCTACCTTTTAAAATAAAATGGTTATCACACCGCTCTGCACACGATGTTTCACAACAGCATAGCCGGTACTCTAACAAAAGATACGCGTTACTTCGCTTTGTAATATTAACAAAAAAAAAATGCTATCTGGCAATCATCAACCAGCAGTTGAAAACTTAATTGCCATTAGGCCCCTTCATGGACGGAAGTCCAAATGAGAAGAACCTTCAATTATCACTTCCTTCGATATATTCTATCTTCATGCGCATCTTCGGATGGCGCTTGCTGTCAAGCGGGTCGGAGTACTGAAATCCACTCGTAATAGTAATGTTGCAATCAATACCACAATTTAACGAATACACAGATAAAATCGCGATATAATATTCAGATACAATTACAACGATACAAGATAAAAAAACGCAGTTTTAACAATAAATAAGCCTTAATGATGCATATCTTATTTATGAATTGGACAATTATTTGCTTAATGGAATGATACTTACATAGTGTTTCCTAAAAGATCCAGAAAACAATGATTAGCCGTTAAAACATGCCAGCGATTGATAATTGAGCCAGCACACAGATAGTACAGTTTTGGTCTATTTTTCTTAACTTTGTATCCGATTCTTGCAATCCATGGGAACTGTCCTAAGGTAGCTTCATTTCCGCCAATGATTCTATCGGACATAGCTCCATAACCACAATTATCTGTTGGTATGTATTTCCAATTCGGATGATTATCTATATCTATAGCTGAAAATATAAAAAATATATTGAGAACATGGTAAAAAATATTAAAAAAAGTAAATAGCTTTTATTTTCAAAGGGCGTTTACAAAATGTACAGAAGCCGCACAGTGGGACGGATTCGCAAATTCGCGATCGAAATCTATTGCTTCAAAACTAATAGCTATATTGAGCAGTAATTGCGGTATTACCTTAGCTAACCTAACATAAAATAACCTAAACTAACCGAACCAATCATAACCTCACCTAAACTAATTGTTTAATTGTGCGGTAATTGTTTTTTTTTTTGTACTAAAACTGCTTGAAGACTTATTTTGCGGTAAAATAAAGGAAGAACCCGTCAAATCTTTAAAGCTCACGTAATTAATTGGTAATCTCGTTAAAGGATGCGCATTTTAAAATAAAAAAACAAATGGTAAGTTGTAAAAGTAAATAACTTTTCCCTATATAAAACATGTTGATTCAAAAATTAAAATATTTGTTCGCTACTAGGTTCTTGTATACAGAATAGTAAAAAATGCTATAATAATTCATCCTCCTCTTCTTCTGCTTCTAAGAATTCTTTTTTCATCATCTGCTTCTTCTTCGTCCACACATTCTCTCTCTCCTCCTCTTTTTCGACTTCGTCTTCTGTTGTAACAATTAGCGATCACATTTCTGCATCAATAATTTTCACTCTTTATTTTCTACAACTAAAGCTACTAAGGTAAGGGTCAGAGCTGAGCAAAAGCCTATTGAATAGGTCTTCGTTGAATTTTATTCCACTGATTTTTCGTGCATATCCTGCCGATATTTTCTGATATCCTTGTTTTTGCTTCTTGGGCCTCTTCCGAGAGTTCACCAATGGGTAGCAGGGCATATTGAACAATAATTAGGCCATGTATTAACAGCTTGTGCACAGATATAGGCATATAGTACCAGTTGTTGTGGTTGCCTCAGAAAGTAATTATGCTGCAGCTACCTTACCAGTATTCTTTCAGTTTCATGGCAGTGGCAAAAGACAATTCTTCGCTGGTCTTCTTGGAGCGAATGTCTTCTGTTTTTCAGCGTTTACCTATAACTGAACACTCATCGAATTCTTTAGATGGTCGGTCGGCTACAATAATTTAAAATTTTAGAGATAAATTATTTAAAAATAAATACCCTTATCTTTTAATCTAGAGGCTACACTTGACGTAGAAGAGGATCCTTGTAGACAGCGAATAACTACCTCTGGGAAGACAATTTCATTCTCTAGCCATATTTGGTATTTCAGTCAAAATCGTTCATTACTTCGGTTCACACTTTTCCAATTCGAGAAATAGGACGCAAAAATTGAATTTCTTATTATTAGTTGCGCCAAAGTTGTAGTGGCATTTGAATTGCCATTTGTTGTAAAGTGTTCTTTCAAAAAATCTAAGACACAGTTTTTACGCTTTTTCACCGTTTCCGATGAAAATTCCATCATTATTTGATGTAGTTATAACCTTGTTATAGGCATGTTTAATGTCATAAAATGTTCAAAATTAACACAACAGATCACAATAATTATAACGAAAACTAGCAAAATAAATAACAATGGAATTACACAGATATCACAGAACACCTCTTCCGTTCGAAAGCTTTAGAAGAACTGAACTTATTTGGTTTGCAGCGCATACCGCATAACATTAATCCCACTACCTGCCCGTTTAGGCATTAATCCCCCCCTCCCTGCCCTAAACGGGCAGGTGGCAGCAGCCGCTCTAATTTTTATTTCATTCCTGGAAGTGCAAGAAACCCAAGTACCATTAGTTTGTAATCTATTGGCGTCTATTACTAAACGAAATTACAGATTACTTCTTAGAAGTCTACGAAAATACATTTGTTCTGAGAGCGGTTTTAAACCTAATATTATCAAGCACTATCAGAACTTTATATATACCAAAATGTAGCCAAAAGATCATACTTTCACTCTGTAACCGAATTAATATAATATTATTATTCTGCTAGTTTGGAGGAGTCGGCAGATTACCGCTTTTTCGTCGGTAATATTAGCATTTATGAAATTCAGCGATTCTTTAAAGTTTAACAACTTATATCTTTTATTTGCATTCTACAATGCATCTAATTTTTTGTCATAAGTTTATTGGTGGTCTATTGAATCTTATTTGTGAATTTTAGCGTCAAAGGATAAATTAAAAATTTTGGATTTCGATCGCGAATTAACGAATCTGTCCCACTGTGAGCCGTCCCAATCGAAAACACATACGAACACATAGTAAATATTTTGTGTATTAACAAACCAATATTTCACTATCAGACATTAGTTAAAAGTATGAAAACACTTACTTACGAGATGAACATATATAGTGACTCTTTAAAACACTTTAAATTACTACCAGTCTGATTTATGGTAATAAATGAATCTACATCACCAGGGGCGACAGGTGTAAGAAAGCTTAATTGAGATTAACAAAAAACAAAACAAAAATGGTCGTACATGACCTAAATATTTTATTTAAGTTAAATTAATTATCTGTAATTTATTTAATTCCATTTATTTAAATAGAACAAAAATAAGTTCAATTTGGATACATCCTCTTCAGTCGATCTCCCCTGGGAATCATTTCCCGCTTCCCGTTGTCCTCACATTTCGGCCCTATTTCGTCCCTCGTAGGCCGAAGTCTTCTTTTAATTTAATTTCAATTTTTGAGTTAACTTTGCAGCCACTATCTACTGGGTGATCTTTAGAATCGTGTGGGGTTCCTATACATACATGGATAGCTCAAACTTTCCAACTCAAAGACTCGTATTACTCGCGTTTGTCCTTATTTAAGGATATCAGGAAGGGATAGTATTCATGTAAAGCATTAGGAAACAAGCTTTATTGTACGTCGCCGCCACAGCATCGTCTCACAGTTCATTCAATTAATTAGAATCTTTGGACGCTGATCGTATTTATGGATCTGCGATCTGCTTAAATGTTTAATTGAGTGTGATAGGGTGATTGATGCGAAGTTACTCGGGCAAGATTTGTGATTGTGAGTTGGATACTATGTGAATTCAAGGAAGAGATAATTTCTTTGTCTATTCTTATTCCACCTAATAAGTACCACATAATATACCTTATTTGAGCAACAAAAAAATGCACGCATCGGACAATGCATTTAACCTTAAAAAAATCCACACTCTCCACAAATTTTTCTGATCTGAAATTTTAGAACTCAAAGAGCAAAATAGATTTCTTATATTTTTGTTTTGATATAATCGAATTATTAAAATGGATCAGATATAATTAAAAGTTATAGTCCATTAATAAGTTCTCTTAAAAGATTGGGTGATATGAATAAATAACCATATTAATTTGATTGGCCTAAATACAGATAAAACTATGGTTGCATATTTGAAGCCAGGTGATGCGAGTCCCAGGATGTTAGGTTAAATTCCTTCAAATAATATAGAACCTAAGAATTATACATTGCGACATGGCGCAAGTGGACGGAAAGATTTACTCACAAAATCTCAATTAATTTTATCTATACTCAGTTTTACACAATTTAATATAGAAGAGTACGAAACAGATTCTTGTTTTGAATCTAAAAAAAAATAATCCTAATTAGCTCTTTAGCACTAGAGGTACAACTCAAATATATCTGCAACTCTACGGTATGTTAATGTAGTTTTGGGATGCAACCAGGCTGATAACCCAACGACCCAACATTCCTGCCGATCAATTATTTTTTTAAAATTATTTGTAACCACATATTTATAATTTAGTAAAATCGGCATATAATATTAAGACACATAATTATTAAATTTTACATTTCACTTATCATTTAATTCTCGAAAAATAAAGATCACAGTTAATTGATAGTCAATAGTCAAAAACTTTTGTGTAGAATTATTTAGAATAAAATTACTTTTTTAAAAAGTTGATTTTCAATAGTAATTCCATCACTGGCTTAGTCGTTCGTGTAGGTGTCTCAGAGAGCAGTCGCATAAGAAAACGTTGCTGAAGCCCAGAAAATCGTCAGTTTCAACTGTTTGCTGATACATAGACCTATCCAAGGCAAGAAAACCCTAGTTACGAACAACTCCTATTCAACTCCTATTCATTTTTTCTTTTTTATTTACAATTGCTGTGTGTATATTTTAAGTTTACTAAAAGTTCGATAATTCGTTTACATTGATTAAATTTTAATGCCACATAGTGAAACTGACACTCTTACATAAAGCCTGTCAAATATTTCTCTTTCAAACCTGACTCCCCTTATAGCGGTAAAAGAGATTGCTCACACACTTAAAACATTTACAGGCAACAGTGACTACTTGGAATTTTTTATTTCAAGTGAGGATAAATTTTACAAGTGATATTATAGAGGTACCACAGATGAATCTCTTAAAGAATTTGTCTTTGCTTCAATTTGCTCGAAACAGAAGCAGGCGACTTTTTACTTTGCAGATCTGGCCTAAAATAAAAGACGCTTTAAGACAACGATTTGGCGACAGAACAAACCGACAAGTACTCGCTCAACAGCTAAATTTTTTGGCTCGATTTCAAAGAGAGCCCATTTTAGACTTTATAGAAAGATTAAAAGTACTAAATTCACGTATTTCTTTAAAAATTGCTGCTGATTCCCTAAATCAAGGCACAAAAGGCGCATTAATGGAACAAACAAAATTAACAGTCGTTACTGTTTTAATGTCCAACTCTCCTAGCGTGCCTCGAACAATTTTAATGTTAAGCAATCCAAAAAATATTGACGACACAGGGTCACTTGTCCTAAACCACTCCTTTATCGAATAACAATTATATGCTCCTAACTTTTTCCCACGGCAAGAGCTCTAAAATATTCCACAAAATAGAGCACCAAAGAAAAGCATGGTACGACGACCCGCGGTTTTGGGTGACACAACAAATGTGTCACTACTGACAGTCTTGACAAGCAGACTGATGACGCTTATACGCCAAAAAACGGCGGTAATTTTGAATTTTAAGAGTTTTGAAAATGACAAATATAAATTTGGAGATAAAATTAAATAGTTACTGTAATGATCCGCAGTTAACCTAAAGTACAAAAAAAGGGTTGCTACTATGCCAGATGAGATTAGCCAAATGCCATATGTATTGAGTGACCCAATCTGCAAATGAATACTCGAAAATTCAG